>CAKJTW010000486.1:30000-52364 GCA_917880005.1 Nanger dama | reverse complement strand
TAACAATAACAATAACCCTAACCCTTAACCCTAACCCTTACTCTAACCCTAACCCTAACACTAACCCCTAACGCTAACCCTAACCCTAACTCTAACACTAACCCCTATCCCAAACGCCAAATCCAACCTTAAACCCTGACCCTGACTCTGACCCCAACCCCTGACCCTGACCCTGACCGTAAACCCACCCCTAACCCTAACACTAACCCTAACGCTAAACCTTAACCTTAACCCTAACCCTAACCCCAAACCTATCCCCTAACCCTAATCCAAACCGTTACTCCTAACTCTAACCCCAACCCCAACCCCAATTAAAACCCCTAACCCTAAACCCAACCCCAAACCTCTTCTAACCCCTAAACTTAAGAGTAACACTAACCTTAACCCTCAACCTAACCCTAACCCTAAACCAAACCCCAACCCCTAACCCCTAACCCTAACCCTACCCCTAGCCCCAAACTTAACCTTAACCCAACCCTACCCCAACACTTAACGCTAACCCCAAAACTCACCCAACCCTAACCATAACCCCTAGCCATAGCCCAGGTCTAACCCCTAGCCCCAGACCTAACCCCCAGCAGTAACCCTAACCGGAATCCCACCCAAAAACACTAAACCCTAACCCTAACCCTAACCACAACCCATAACACTAACCCCAAACCTTAACCCTAATCCTAACCCGAAACTTACCCCTAAACTCTAACCATAACCCTAACCCTAATCCTAGCCCTAACACTAACCCTAACACTAACCTTAACCGTATCGCTAATCCCAACCAATGCCCCTACCCTTACCTCTACCCCTATCCCTAACCCTAACACCTAACCAAAACCCTAACACCTAACCCTAACTCAAACGCTATCCCTAAACTTAAACCCTAACACTACCCCTAACCTTAACCCGAAACCTTACATTTAACCCCAACCCTAACCCCAACCGTAACCCTATCCCTAATCTTAACCCTAACTCGTCTAACCCTAACCCTAAACCTACTACTTCCCATCTACCTACCCTTACCCCTACCCCTAACACAACCCTAACCTTAACACTAATCCTAACCTTAACCACCACCCCTATCCCTACCCCTACTCCTAACACTAACCCTAACATAAAAGGTAACACTATCCTTAAAACCCAAACCCCAACCCTAACCCCAACACTGACACTAAACACTAACCCTAATCCTAACACTAACCCAAACCTAACCCTATCCCTAAACCTAACACTAACTACAACCCCTATCCTTACCTCTAACCCCAACACTAACCCTAAACCTAAACCCAAATCCCAACACTAACCCTAAACCCAAACGTAACACAACATATACCCCTACGCCTATCACTAATCCCTAACCCTAAGTCTAACCCTAACCTTAATTCTGAACCCCAACCCTAACTCCATCCCTAACCCTAAACCCAACCCTAACTCTAACACTAAACCATAAACCCTAACCCCAACCCCAACCGTAACCAAACCCCAACCCTAACACCAATTTCAGCCCATTCCCCTACCCGTAAACCCTACCCCCAACCGATAACTCTAACCCTAACCCCAACCCCAACCCCCAACACCAACCATAAAGCTAAACCATACCCCAACCCAAAAGTCTAACCCTATCCCTAACCCTAGTCTAAACCCCAGCCATAGCCCCAGAATAGCCCTAGCTCTAACCCTATCTGTAGACCTAACGCCAACACTAACCCCAAATCTAACCCCAAAAACAAACCTAAACCAACCATAGCACTAACCTTAACCCTGACTCCAACCCATCCCCATACCACTACCCTTAAAACTAATACTAACCCTAACCCCCAACCGTAACACTAACACTAACCCTACTCCTACACTTACACCTAACCCCAACCCAACCCCAACCCCAAACCCAACCCCAACCCTAGCCCCAGCACTTACCCCAAACTTAACCCTTTATGTAAACATAATCCCAACCCCAAACCTTAAACCTAACCCCAACCCAAACCCCAAGACTAACACTAACTCTAACCCCAAACACTAACCTAAACCTAACCATAACCATAATATTAACCCCAACACTAAACCTATTCCTAGCCCTAACCCTATCCCCAGACCTAACCCCAAACCTAACATTAATCCTAAACCCTAAAACCTAACACTAATCCTGTCCCTAATCCCAACCCTAACCCTAACCCCAACCTCAACCTTAACCCCAAACCTAACCCTAACCCCCAACCTAACCCTAATGCTAACCCTAACGCTAACCCTAAAGCTAATGGTAACGCTAACAAAACCCCAACACCAAATCATGACCCTGACCCTAACCCTAACTGTAACGCTAATGCTAAGCCCCAACCCTAACCCTAAACCCTAACCCTAACCCTAACCCTAACCCTAAACCAAAACCAACTCTAAACCTAACCCTAAACCAGAGCCTAACCCTAACACTATCCCTAACCCAAACTCTAACCCTAACCCTAACTCTAACACCAACCCTAAACCTAATCACAACCACAACCCTAACCCTAAACCCAACCCCAACCGTAACGTTAACCCCAAATTCAATCCCAACCCTAACTCCAAACCCTACCCTAAAACCGAACACAATCCCAACCCTAACCCCAAACCCAACACTACCCCCAAGTCCAACCCCTAACCCTAACCCTAACACGAACCCCTAACCCTAACCCCAACCACTTACCCTAACCTCAATCCCAACCCTAACCCTAACCCCTAACCCCAAACCTAACTCTAACCCTAACCCCAACCCCATCCCAACCCCTAACCCTAACCCCTACCCCTAACCCTAACCCTAACCCCTAACCCCAAACCTAACCCCAACATTAACCCCAACACTAAACCTAACCCCAACCCCAACCCTTACCCTAACCCCAACCGTAATACTAACCCTAACACTAACCCCCAACCCTAACCCCAACCCCAAACCCAAAACTAACCCCAACACCAATCCCAACCCTAACACCATCCCCACCCGAACCCCTAACCACAACCCCAACCCAAAGACCAATCCCAATCCTAACCCTAACCTTAACCCCTAACCCTACCCTTTACCTAACCCTAAACCTCTTCTAAACCAAAGAATAAGAGTAATGCTAACACTAACCCTAACCTTAACCCCACCCCTAACCATAACCCTAACCCTAACACCCAACCCCCAACCGTCACCCCTACACCAACCCTAACCCATAACCCAATCCTAACCACTAACCCTAACCCCAACACTAAAACCCAAGCCTAACCCCTAACCCTAATCCTTACCCCTAATCCTAACCCCAACACTAAAACTAACACGTAAACCTAAGCCCAAACCTAACCCCTAACACTAACCCTAACCCTAAACCCTGACCCCTGACCCTGACCCCAACCGTAACCCTAACCCTAACACTAACCCTAACCCTAACGCTAACCCTAAACACTAACCCAAACCCTAAACCCAACCCCAAACCCTAACTATAACACTAAACAAAACCCCTAACCTTAATCATAACCCCAACCCTAAACCTTACCAAAACCCCAACCTTAACCCTAACCCCAGCCCTAACCCCTAACCCCAACCCTAACCCTAACCCCAATCCCAACCCAAACCCCAATCCCAACCCAAACCCCACACCCCAATCCCAACCCAAACCCAACCCCAATCCCAGACCTAACCCCAACCCCAACCCTAACACCAACCTCAACCCCAAAACTAACCCCTAACCCTACCCCAACCCCTAACCCTAACCCTATCACTAACCCCTAAACCCAACAATAACCCTAAACCTAACCCCAACCCTAAAGCTAATGCTAACCCTAATGCTAACCCTAACGCTAACCCTAACCCCAAATCCTGACCCTGACCCTGACCCCAAACCCAACCCTAACCCTAACACTAAACATAAATGTAACGTTTACCCAAAACTCCTACCCTAACCCTAACATTAATACTAAACCCCAACTCTAACACTAACCCCAACCATGATCCTAAACACTAACCCTAACCATAACCGCTAAACCTATCCCTAATCCTAACCAAAACACCTAACCCTAATCCTAATGCTAACCATAAACCAAATCCTAACATGAACCTAACCCTAAACCTAAACCAAACCCTAAACACAACCCTAAACCAAACCCCAACCATAACCCTATCACTAACACCAACACTAACCCTAAACCCAACCCCAGCCCCAACCCAAACCCAACCATAACCTAATCCTAACCCTAACCCCAACCTTAAACCTAAACCAAACCCCAACCCTAACACCAACGACAATACCAATCCTAACACCAACCCCAACTCGAACCCTAACCACAACACAATCCTAACCCCAACCTCAACCCCACTTTTACCCCAAACCTGTCGCTAACTATGAACCCTATCACTAACCCTAACCACTAACCCTAACCCTAACACTAACCCTAAACCCCTAACCCTAACCCTAACCCTAACCCTAACCCCAAACCCAGCCCTAACCCTAAACCCAACTTTAACCCTAACCCTAACCCTAACTCCAAACCCAACCCCAACCCAAACACCAACACTAACCCTAACCCCTAACCCTAACACTAACCCTAACCCCTAACACTAAGCATAACCTAACCCCTAATGCTAACCCTGACGCTAACGCTAACCCTAATGCTAACCAAAACCCTAAACCCTAACACTAACCCTAACCAAAACCCCTAACCCCAACCGTAACCCCAACCAAAACCCCTAAACCTAACCCCAAACCTTAAAACCCAACACTAACCCTAACCATAACACTAACCCCACAATAACCCTAAATCCTAACACTAACCCTAACCCAAACCCCAACCCTAACACGAATCCCAAACCTAACCACAACCCTAACCCTAACCTAACACTAACGCTAACCCTAACCCTAACTCTAACACTAACCCCTACCCCTAACGCTAAACCCAACCCTAAACCCTGACCCTGACTCTGACCCCAACCCCTGACCCTGACCCCTGACCGTAAACCCACCCCCAACCCCAACACTAATCCCAATGCTAAACCCCAACCCCAACCCTAACCCCAACCCCAAACCTATCACCCAACCCCAACCCAAACCCTTACCCCTAATCCTAACCATAACGCTAACCCCAACCAAAACCCCTAACCCTAACCCCTAAACCTCTTCTAACCCTAAACCTAAAAGTAACGCTAACCCTAACCCTAACCCTAGCCCCAAACCAAACCCTAACCCGAACCCTAAACCCTAATCCTAACCCCTAACCCTAACCCCCAACCCTAACCCTAATCCTAACCCTAAACCAAACCCCAACCCGAACCCCAAACCCTAATCCTAACCATAAAACTAACCCCTAACCCTAACGCTAACCCTAACACCAAACCTAACTTAACCACAACCCCAACCCTAACCCTAACCCCAACCCCAACCGTAACCCTAACCCTAACCCTAACACTAACCCTAACCCCAACCCTAAACAAACCCTAACCCTAACCCTAATCCTAACACCAACCCTAACCCTAATCCTAACCCCCAACCCTAACCTTAACCCCAACCCCAACCCTAACCCTAACCTCAACCTAAACCCTAACCCTAACCCCTAACAACAACCCTAATCCTAAACCCAACCTCAACCCTAAACAGAACCACACCGCAACCCTAAACCCAACCCCAATCCCAACGCTAACCCCAACCTCAAACCTAACCCCAATGCCAACCCCAACCGCAACCGCAACCCTAATCCTAACCCTAAACACTAAAATCTAACACTAACCCTAACCGTAACCCTAACCGCACAATAATCCTAAATCCCAAACCCAACCCCTAACCCTAACGCCAACCCTTACCACAACCCTAACCCTAACCCCAAACCTAACCCCAACCTAACCCCTAACACTAACCCCAACCACTAACCCCAACACTAACCCTAACACTAACCCCTGTGTTAACCCTAACCCCAACCCTAATGCTAACACTAATGCTAAATCTAACCCCAAACCCTGATCCTGACTCTGACCCTGACCCCTGACCCTGACGTGACCCCAACCCTAACCCGAACCCCAACACTAACTCTAACCCCAAACCCCAACACTAACCCCTAACCATAACCCCAAAGCTAAACCCAACCCCAAACCTAACACCTAATCCTAACCCCAACCCTAACCCCCAACACTAACCCCTAACCCTTACCCTAACTAAAACCCCTAACCCTAACGCTAACCCTAACCCTAACTCATCTAAGCCTAACCCTAACCCTACCTCTACCCCTACTCCTAACCCAAACATAACCTTATCCCTAACCCTAAACACAATCCCTAAACCTGCCTGCACCACTACCTCTACCCATAACCATAACCCTATCCCTAAACCCTAAACCATAATGCTAACCCTAACCCTAACACTAAACACTAACCCTTACCTTAACCCTAACCCAACCTTAACACTAACCCCAACCCCAACAATAACCACAGCCCCTAAACCTACCCTAACCCTAGTCCTAACCCTATTCTATCCATAATCCCAAACCCAACCCTGTATAACAATAATCCTAATAGTAACGCTAACCTTAACTCTAAACTTAACCCCAACGCCAACCCTACACTGAACCTACCCCTAAAACTTGCCCCAGGCCCAACTCTAACCCCAAACCTAACTTTAAACCTAACACATATCCTAAGCCTAAACTCTTTCCCTAACCCCAACCTTAAACCCCAACCCCAACCCCTAATCCAAATCCCCAACCCTAACCTTAACCCTAACACTAACACTAACCCTAACCCCAAACCCCAACGCTATCCCTAACCTTAACTCTAACCCCAACCATAACACTAATCACTAACTGTAACCCTAGCCCCAGCCTTAGCCCTATTCCTAGCCCCAGCCCTAGGCCCAAATCCAAACCTATTCCTAGCCCAAACCATATCCCTAACACTAACACTAACCATAACCTAACCCCAAACCAAACCCCAACCCTAACCCTAACTGTAATCAAAACCCTAACCCTATCCTCAACACTTAACCCCAACCCAAACATTAACCCTAACTGTAATTCTAAACCCTAAACCTAACCCTAACTCCTAAACCTAACCCTAACCCTAACCCTAACAGCAACCCTAACCCTAAACCTTACTCCAACAACAATCCCAACCCTAACGACAACCATAATCCCAAAATAATCCCAAACCCAACCCAAACGCCAACATCAACCCTAACCCTAAACCTAACCCTATGCTTAACCCCCAACCCTAAGCCTAACTCTAACCCCTAACCCTAATCCTAATACTAAACCTAACAGCTAACCCTAACCCTAACGCTAAGCCTTATGCTAACCCCTAACGCTAAAGCTAACCCTAACGCTAACCCTAAGCCTAAACCATGACCCTGACCCTGACCTAACCCTATCCCTAAACCTATCACTAATCTTAACCATAACGTTAACCCTAAATCCTAACACTAACCCTAACACTACCCTAACCGTAAACCCTAACCCCAACCGCTAACCCTATCCCTAACCCTAACCAAAACCACTAACTCTAATCCTAACCCTAAACCAAACCCCAACCCTAAACTTAACCCTAACCCTAAACCAAACTCTAACCCTAACCCTAACCCTAAACCAAACCCTAACCCTAACCCTAACACCAACCCTAACCCTAACTCCAACCCCAACCCTAACCAGAACCACAATCCCAACCATAAACCCAACAGCAATCCCAACCATAACCTCAACACCTACCCTAACCCCAACCCCAAAACTAACCCTAACCCTAACCCTAATCCCTAACCCTAACCCTAACCCTAAACCTACCCCCAATGCTAAGCCTAACCCTAACCCCTAACCCTAATGCTATCGCTAACCCTAAAGCTAACCCCAAACCTAAACCCTGACCATGACCCTGACCCTAACCCTAACCCCTAACCCTAACCCTATCCCTAACCCTAACACTAACCCTAAGGCTAAACCTAAACCCCAACCATAACTATAACCCTAATCCCAACCCCCAACACTAACCCTAACCCCAACCCGTAACCCTAACCCCTAACCCTATCCATCACCCCAACCAAAACCCCTAACCTTAAAACTAACCCTAACCATAAACCCCAAAACCTAACACTATCCCTAACCATAACCCTAAGCTTACAATAACCCTAAATCGTAACCCCAACTCTAACTGCAACCGTAAACCCAAACTAAGCATAAGAGTAACCCTAACCACTAACCCCAACCATAACCCTAACCCTAAACTAACACTAAACCCCAACGCTAACCCTAACCCTAAACCCAAATCTAACGCTAACCTTAACACTAAACCTAACCCTAAACCCTGACCCTGACCCAGACACTGACCCCAACCCTGACCCTAACCCTAACCCTAACCCTAACACTAACCCCAACCATAACCCTAACCCTGAACTTAACCCTAACCCCAACACTTAACCCTAACCCCAACACTAACCCCCAAGATTACCCTAACCCTAACCCTAACTCTAACACTAACCCTAACGCTAAACCTACCCCTAAACCCTGACCCTGATTCTGACCCCTGACCCTGACCATGACCCCAACACTAACCCTAACCTAACACACACCCCAACCCCAAACCCCAAACCTAACCCTAACCCTAACCCTAACCCCAACACTAACCCCCAAACCTAACCCTCAACCTTACCCTAACCCTAACCCTAAACCCAACCCCTAACCCCTAACGCCATACCCAACCGTATCACTAACCCCTAACCCTAACCCTAACCCTAAACCCCAACCCCAACCCTAACACTAACCTAACCCCTAAACCTAAACCTATCCCTAACCCTAACGCTAAACATAACGCTAAAGCTAACCCTAACACTAACCCCAACCCTAACACTAACCCTAACACTAACCATAAAACCTAACCGTAACCCTAACGCTAAATCTAATGCTAAACGTAACGCAAACGCTAACCCCAACCCCAACCCGAATTCCAACCATAACCCCAACCCAACCCTATCCCCAACCTCAAACCTAACCCTAAAACTATCCATATCCCTAACCCCTAACCCTAACCCTAATCCTAACCTTAACGCCTACCCCTAACACTAACACTAACCCTAACCTCTAAACCTAATGCTATCTCTAACCCTAACGCTAACCCTAACGCTAAAGATAACCCCAACGCTAACCCTAACCCCTAAACCTAACACTAACGCTAACCCTAATGCTAAACCTAACCCTAAACCCTGACCCTGACTCTGACCCTGAACCAGACCCTGACCCCAACCCTAACCCTAACCCTAATGCTAACACTAAACCCTATCCTGAACCTAACCATAACCCCAACCGCTACCCTAAACCCTAACCCTAACCCTAAACCTAATCTTAACCCTCAACCTAAACCCAACACCAACCCTAAACCCAACCGCAACCCTAACGCCAACCCAACCCTAACCCTAACATAACCCTAACACTATCCCTAACCACTAACCCTAAACCTAACCCTAACCCTAACCATTAACGCTAACCTTAACCCTAACACCTAATGCTAACCCAAACCCGGACCTTAACCCGAATGCTAACTCTAATTTTAATCCTAACCCCAAACCCTGGCCCTGAATCTGACCCTGACTCTGACCTTAACCCCAAATCCCAACACTAACCCTAACACTAACCTTAACCCGAACCCCAACACAAACCCCAACCACAATCCCAACCAAAACCCCAATCCCAACCCCAACCCCAATCCCAACCCCAACCCTAACCCCACTCCTAACCCCTAACACTAACCCCTAACCCCAAAACTAACCCCAACCCTAACCCCTAACACTAACCCTAACCCTAAACCCTAACCCCAACCCTAACGCTAACTCTAACGCCAACGCTAACCCTAAACCTACCCCCTAACTCTAACCCCAACCAAAACCCCTAACCCTAACCCCAACCCATAATCCTAACCCTAAACCGCTTCTAACCCTAAACCTAAAAGTAACGCTAACCTTAAACCCAACCATAAACAGAACCCCATCTCTAACCCTAACCCTAACCCTTAACCCTAATCCTAACCCTAACCCCCAAACCCAACCCTAACCCAACCCCAAACCTAACCCCAACTCTAACCCACACATACTTTAACCCTACCCCTACCCCTATCCCTAACCTTAACCCTAACACCCAAACCCACACCTAACCCTAACACCTAACCCCAAATCAAACCCTAGCCCTAACACTAAACCCAAAGCTAACCCTAACACTAAACCCTATCCCTAACCCTAACCTTAACCCAACCCTGACCCTAACCCTAACCCCAACCCCCAACACTAACCCTAAACCCCAAACTTAATCCTAACACTAACCTTAACCCCAAATCCTAACCCTAACCCCTAAACCTAACACTAACACTAACCCTAATGCTAAACCTAACCCCAAACCCTGACCCTGACTCTGACCCTGAACCCGACCCTGACCCTAACACTAACCCTAACCCTACTGCTAACACCAAACCCTAAACCTGAACATAACTATAACCCCAACTGCTACCCCAAACCCTAACCCTAACCCTAACCCTAAACCCAATCTTAACCCTCAACCCAAACCCAACCCCAATCCTAAACCCAACCCCAACCCAAACACCACCCCAACCCTAACCCTAACATATCCCTAACACTAACCCTAACCCCTAACCCTAAACCTAACTCCTAACCCTAACCCCTAACGCTAACCCTAACCCTAACACCTAACGCTAACCCAAACCCGGATCTTAACCCGAATGCTAAGTCTTACGCTAAACTTAACCTTAAACCCTGGCCCTGACTCTGACCCTGACTCTGACCTCAACCCCAAATCCCAACACTAACCCTAACCCTAATCCTAACCGTAACCCTAAACATAAACACTAACCCCAAAGCTAAACCAAACCCTAACCCTAACCACAACCCTAACCCCAACCACAATCCCAAACCTAACCCCAACCCCTAACCATAACCCGAACCCCAAAACTAACCTCAACCACAATCCTAACCCCTAACCCCAATCCCAACCCCAATCCTAACCTTAATACTAACCTTAACACTAACCCCTAACCCCAACCCCAACCCCCAAACCCAACCTAACCCCAAAACCCAACCCCTAACCCTAACGCTAGCCCCAAGACCAACGCTAACCCTAAACCTACCCCTACCCCTAACCCCAACCAAAACCCCTAACCCTAACCCCTAATCCTAACCCTAAACCGCTTCTAACCCTAAACCTAAGAGTAACGCTAACTCTAACCCCAACCATAAACCAAACCCTATTCCTAACCCTAACCCCAACCCTTAACCCTAATCCTAACCCCAACCCCTAACCCCAACCCCAACCCAACCCTTAACTTAACCCTAACTCTGACCCACACATACCTTTAACCCCACCCTACCCCTATCACTAACCCTAACCCCTAAACCTAACTCAAACCTTATCACTAACACTAAATCTAAACCTAACCCCAACACTAAAACCTATCCCTAACCCTAACCTTAACCCAACCCTGACGCTAACCCTAACCCCAACCCCTAACACTAACCCTAAACCCTAAACTTAATCCTAACACATCCTTAACCCTAAACCCTAACCCTAACCCTAAACCTAACACTAAACCTAATCCCAACCGTAACCCCAAACACTAACCCTAACCCTAAACCAAACCCTAACCCTAACCCTAACCCTTAACCTCACCCTAACACAAAACCCAACCCTAATCCTAACCCCCAATCCTAACCTAAATGCCAACCCCAACCCTAACCCTAACCCCCAACCCTAAACCCAACCCCAACCCTAACCCCACCCCACACTAACCCTAACATAACCCCAACACTAACCCTAAACCCTAACCCTAAACCTAACACTAACTCTAACCCCTAATGCTAACCCTAACCCTAACCATAACCCCTGACCCTAACGCGCATCCTAACCCTAATAACCTGACCCTGACTCTGACCCTGAACATGACCCTGACCCCGACATTAACCCTAATCCCAACGCCAACACTAAACCCCAATCCTAAACCTAACCATAACCCCAACCATTACCCTAAACCCCAACCCCAACCCTAACCCTAAACCCAAACTTAACCCTCAATCTAAACCCAACCCCAACCCCAAACCCAACCCCAAACCTAAACCCACCCCAACCCTAACCCTAGCATAACCCTAACACTAACCCTAACCCTTAAACCTAAACCCAACCCCTAACCCCTAAGGCTAACCCTAACCCTAACCCCTAACGCTAACCCAAACCCGGACCTTAGTCCGAATACTAACTCTTATTTTAAACTTCATCCTAAACCCTGGCCCTGACTCTGACCCTGACTCTGACCTTTACTCTAAATCCCAACACTAACCCTAACTCTAAACCCTAACCCTAACCTTAACCCTAAACCTAAACACTAACCCTAAAACTAAACCAAACCCTAACACTAAACTTAACCCTAACCCCAACCACAATCCCAAACATAACCCCAACCCTAACTCTAACCCTAAACCTAACCCCAAACCCAACCGTAACCTGAACCCCCACACGAACCCCCAACCGCAATCCCAACCCTAACCTCAACCCCAACCACAACCCTAATCCTAATTCTAACCCTAACACTAACCCCCAACCCTAACACTAACCCTAAACCGAACCCTAACGCCTAACCCTAACCCTAACCCTAAGCCCTAACCCTAACCCCTAACCCTAACGCTAACCGTAACGCAAACGCTAACCCTAACCCTAACCCTAACACTAAACAAAACCCCAACCCTAACCCCTAACCCTAACCCCAAACCGCCTGTAACCCTAAACCTACGAGTAACCCTAAACCTAAACCAAACCCTAACCCTAACACCAACACCAACCCTAACCCTAACTCCTAAAACTAACTCAAACCTTAACCCTAACCCTAACACCTACCCTAACCCTAACCCTTACCCCAACCACAACCCAAACACTAACCCCAACCCCAATCCCAACCATAACCCCAACCCGAACCCTAACCCCAATCTCAACCTTAATGCTAAACCTAACGCTATCCCTAATCCCTAACCCTAACACTAACATCAACCCTAACTCTAAACCCAACCCCAACCCTAACCCTAACCCCCAACCCCAACCCTAACCGTAACCCCAACCCTAACCCTAACCCAAACCCTAACGCCAACCCTAACCCTAACCCTAACCCCAATCCTAACCCTAAACCCAACCCCAATCATAACCCTAAACCCAACCCTAACCCTAACCTTAACAACAACCCTAAACCTAACCCCAGCCTCAACCTCAAGCAGAAGCAAAATCCAAACCCTAATCCCAACCCCAAACCCAACCTTAACCCCACCTACAAACCTAACCCCCACCCCAACCCCAACCCCAACCCTAATCCTAACCCTAAACCCAAACGCTGACCCTGACACTGACCCCTAACCCTAACCCCAACACTAACCCTAACCCTAACACTAACCCTAAACCCCAACCAAAACCCCTAACCCCTAACCCCTAACCCTAAACAAAACCCCTAACCCTAACCCCAAACACTAAAACCTAACACTAACCCTAACCATAACCCTACCCGCACAATAACTCTAAATACTATCCCTAAACCAAATCCCAACCCCAACCCTAACCCCCAACACTAGCCCTAACCTAACCCTAACACTAACCCTAACCACTAACCCTAACCCTAATCCTAAACCCAACATTAACCCCTAAGCTGACTCTAAACCCAACCCTAACCCTAATGCTAACCCTAACTCTAAACCTAACCCCAAACCCTGACCCCTGACTCTGACCCTGACCCTGACCCTGACCATGATCCTAACCCCAACACTAACCCTAAACCCCAACACTAACCCTAACCATAACCCCAAGCCTAACCCTAATCCTAACACCTAATCTTAACCCCAACCCTTACCCCCTGACCCTAATCCTAACACTTACCCTAACCAAAACCCCTAACCCCAACCCTAACCTTAACCCTAACTCGTCTAAACCTAACCCTAAACCTACCTCTACCCCTACCCCTAACCCAACCATAACCTTATCCCTAACCAAACCACAACCCCTAAACCTACCTGCATCACTACCCCTACTCATAACCATAACCCTATCCCTCAACCCCAAACCCCAACCCAAACCCTAACACAAAACACTAACCCTTACCTTAACCCTATCACAATCCTAAAACTAACCCAAACCCTAACACTAACCACAACCCCTAAATCTACCCCCAACCCTAGCCCTAAACCTATTCTAACCATAACCCCAAACCTAACCCTGTATAACAACAAACCTAATAGTAATGCTAACCTTAACCCTAAACCCAACCCCAACGCCAACCCTACCTTAAACCTACCCCAAAACTAGCCATAGGCCCAACTCTAACTCTAACCCTAACTTTAACCCCAACACATATCCTAAGTCTAAGCACTTTCCCTAACCCTAACCCTAAACCCCAACCGTAATCCTTAACCCTAACCTTAACCCCAACACTAAACCTAACCCTAACCCTAAACCCCAACCCTAACCCTAACCCTAACCCTAACCTTAACTCTAACCCCAACCATAACACTAATCACTAACCGTAACCCCGAGAACTAGCCCTATCCCTATCCCTAGCCCCAGCACTAGGCCCAACCCCAAACATATTCCTAGCTCGAACCATAACCCCAACATTAACCCTAACCCCAAACCTAAACCCCAACCCCAACCCCAAACGTATCCAAAACCCTAACCCTAACCATAACCCTAATCCCTAAACCTAACCCTAACATTAACCCTAATCCTAAACCTAAACCCTAACCAAAACCCTAACTCCTAAACCTAACCCTAATCTTAACCATAACCCTAACACCAACCCTAACCCTAACCCTAAACCTTACCCCAACCACAATCCCAACGCTAACCCCAACCCGAATACCAACCATAACCCCAACCCAACCCTAACCCCAACCTCAACCCTAACCTTAAAACTATCCATATCCCTAACACCTAATCCTAACACTAACCCTAACCCTAACCCCTACTCCTAACCCTAACACCCTAACACTAACCCTAACCTCTAGACCTAACGCCATCTCTAACCCTAACGCTAACCCTAACGCTAAAGATAATTCCAACGCTAAACCTAACCCCAAACCTAACACTAACGCTAACACTAGTGCTAAACCTAACCTCAAATCCTGACCCTGACTCTGACCCTGAATCCGACCCCTGACCCTAACCCCAACCCTAACCCTAATGCTAACACTAACCCTAACCCTAAACCTAACCAAAACCCCAACTGCTACCCTAAACCCTAACCCTAACCCTAACCCTAAACCAAATCTTAACCCTCAACCTAAACCCAACCCCAACCCTAAACCAACCCCTAACCCTAACCCCACCCCAAGCCTAATCTTAACATAACCCCAACACTTACCCTAACCCCTAAACCTAAACATAACCCCTAACCCTAACCCCTAACTCTAACGCTAAGCCTTTCCCCTAACGCTAACCCCAACCCGGACCTTAACCCGAATGCTAATACTAATGCTAAACTTAACCTTAAACCCTGGCCCTGACTCTGACCCTGACTCTGACCTTAACCCCAAATCCCAACACTAACCCTAACACTAACCCTAACCCTAAACCCCAACCCCAAACCTAACTGTAACCCTAAACCTAAACAGTAACCCCAAAGCTAAACCAAACCCTAACCCTAAACTTAACCCGAACCACAACCCTAACCCCAACCACAATCCCAACCCTAACCCCAACCCTAACCATAACCTGTACCCCAACACTAACCCCCAACCACAATCCCAACCCTAACCCCAATCCTAATCCCAACCCTAACCCTAACCCTAACCCTAACACTAACCCCTAACCCTAAAACTAACACTAACCCTAACCTTAACCCCCAAACCTAACCCCTAATCCTAACCCTAAACCCAAACCCTAACCCTAACGCTAACCCCAACGCTAACCCTAATGCCAACGCTAACCCTAAACGTACCGCTAACCCTAACCCTAACCAAAACCCCTAACCCTAAACCCTAACCCTAACCCTAAACCGCTTCTAACCCTAAATCTAAGAGTAAAGCTAACCCTAACCCTAACCATAAAACAAACCCTATCCCTAACCCTAACCCTAACCCTTAACCCTAATCCCAACACTAAGCCCCAACCCCAACCCTAACCCCTAACCCAACCCTAAACCTAACCCTAACTCTCACCCACACATACCTTTAACCCTACCCCTACCCCTATCCCTAACCCTAACCCTAACCCCTAAACCCACACCTAACCCTAACCCCTAACCCTAACTCAAACCCTAGCCTTAACACTAAACCCAAACCTAACCCTAACACTAAACCCATCCCTAACCCTAACCTTAACCCAACCCTGATCCTAACCCTAACCCCAACCCCTAACACTAACCCTAAACCCTAAACTTAATCCTAACACTAACCTTAACCCCAAACCCCAACCCTAACCCTAAACCCAACACTAAACCTAACCCCAACCGTAACCCTAAACACTAACCGTAACCCCAAACCAAACCCCCAACCCTAACCCTAACCCCTAACCTCACCCTAACACCAAACCTAACCATAATGCTAGCCCCAATCGTAACCTTAACGCCAACCCCAACCCTAACCCTAATCCCAACACTAAACCCAATCCCAACACTAACCCCACCCCACCAAAACCCTAACATAACCCTAACACAAACCTTAACCCCCAACCCTAACCCCTAACCCCAAATCTAACCCTAACTCTAACCCCTAACGCTAACCTTAACCCTAACCCTAACCCTAACCCCTACCCTAACGCACAACCTAACCCTAATACCTGACCCTGTCTCTGACCCTGACCCCTGACCCTGAACCTGACACTAACCCTAACCCTAATGCTAACACTAAACCCCAACCCTAAACCTAACCATAACCCCAACCATTACCCCAAATCCTAACCCTAACCCTAAACCTAACCTTAAACCTCAACCTAAACCAAACCCCAACCCTAAACCCAACCCCAACCATAACCCCACCCAAATGCTAACCCTCACATAACCCCAACACTAACCCTAACCCCTAAACTAACCCTAAACCTAACCCCTAAACCTAACCACTAACGCTAACCCTAACCCTAACCCCAAACGCTAACCCAAACCCGGACCTTAACCCGAATGCTAACTCTAATTTTAAACTTAACCTAAACCCTGGCCCTGACTCTGACCCTGACTCTGACCTCAACCCAAATCCCAACACTAACCCTAACCCCAAACACTAACCCCAAAACTAAACCAAATCCTAACCCCAAACTTAACCCTAACACCAACCACAATCCCAAACCTAACCCCCAACCCTAACCCTAACCCTAACACCAAACCCAACCGTAACCCGAACCCCCAACACTAACCCCCAACCGCAATCCCAACCCTAACCCCAACCCCAACCACAACCCTAACACTAACCCTAAACCTAACCCCTAACCCCCTAACCCTAACCCCTAACCCCAACCCCAAGCCCCAACCCCTAACCCCTAACCTTAACGTTAACCCTAATGCCAACCGTAACGCAAATGCTAACCCCAACCCTAAACCTAAACCTAACCAAAACCCCTAACCCTAACCCCCTAACCCCAACCCTAAACCGCTTCTAACCCTAAACCTATGAGTAACGCTAACACTAACCATAACCGTAAACCAAACCCTATCCCTAACCCTAACCCCTAACCCCTAACCCTAATCCTAACTCTAACCCCCTAAACATAACCCTAATCATAACCTAACCCTAAACCTAACACTAACCTACTAACTCTAACCCACACATACCTTTAGCCCTACCCATACCTCTATACCTAACCCTAACCCCAACCCCCTAACCCTAACGCTAACCCCAACCAAAACCCGTATTGCTATCCCCCAAACCTAACCCTATCCCTAACCCCAACCAAATCACCTAACCCTAACCCCACAACCATAACCCCAACCCCAAAACCTAACCCTAAACTAACCCTAACACTAACCCTATCCCCCCTAAACTTAACCCCTAACACTCGCCCTAAAACTAACACCCAACGCTAAACCTAACCCTAAACCCAACACTAATACTAACCCTAATGCTAAACCTAACCCCAAACCCTGACCCTGACTCTGACCCCTGACCCTAACCCTAACCCTAACGCCAAGACTAACCCCTAACACTAAACCCAACCATAACCCCAACCGCTACCCTAAACCCCAACCCTAACCCTAACCCTAAACCTAATCTTAACCCTCAAACTAAACCCAACCCCCAACCCTAAACCCAATCCCAACCCTAACCCCACCCCAAGCCTAATCTTAACATAACCCCAACACTAACCCTAACCCCCAACCCCAAACCCAACCCCCAACCCCAACCCCTAACTCCCAATGCTAAGCCCAAGGCCCTAACGCCTAACCCTAACCCGGACCTTAACCCGAATGCTAACACTAACGCTAAACTTAACCTTAAACCCTGGCCCTGACTCTGACCCTGACTCTGACCTAACCCCAAATCCCAAGACTAACCCCAACACTAAACCCCAACCCCAACCCTAAACCCAACCCCAACCCTAACCCCACCCCAAGCCTAATCTTAACATAACCCCAACCCCAACCCCCAACCCCTAACCCCAAATCGCTTCTAACCCCAAATCTAAGAGTAAAGCTAACCCCAACCCTAACCATAAACCAAACCCTATCCCTAACCCTAACCCCTAACTCTAATCCTAACACTAAGCCCCAACCCTTATCCTAACCCTAACCCAACCCTAAACCTAACCCTAACCCTCCCACCCACACACACCTTTAACCCTACCCCTACCCCCTATCCCTAACCCTAACCCTAACCCCAACCCCTAAACCTACACCTAACCCTAACCCTAACCCTAACCCTAACCCCAACTCAAACCCTAGCCTTAACACTAAACCCAAACCTAACCCTAACACTAAACCCATCCCTAACCCTAACCTTAGCCCAACCCTGATCCTAACCCCAACCCCAACCCCTAACACTAACCCTAAACCCCAAACTTAATCCTAACACTAATCTTAAACCTAAACCCTAACCCCAACCCCAAATCTAACACCAAACCTAACCCCAACCGTAACCCCAAACACCAACCGTAACCCTAAACCAAACCCTAACCCTAACCCTAACCCTTAACCTCACCCTAACACCAAACCCAACCATAATGCTAGCCCCAATCGTAGCCTTAACGCCAACCACAACCCTAACCCTAACCCCAACCCTAAACCCAACCCCAACCCTAAACCCACCCCACTCTAACCCTAACATAACCCTAACACTAACCCTAACCCCTAACCCCAAATCTAACCTCAACTCTAACCCCTAACGCTAACCTTAACCCTAACCCTAACCCTAACCCCAACCCTAATGCGCAACCTAACCCTAATCCCTGACCCTGACTTTGACCCTGACCCTGACACTAACCTCAACCCTAACGCTAACAGTAAACCCTAAAACTAAACCCCAAACCTGCTTACCATAAACCCTAACCCTAACCCTAAACCCAACCTAACCCTCAACCTTAACCCAACCCCAACCTTAAACCCAACCCCAACCATAACCCCACCCCAATCCTAACCCTCACATAACCCTAACAATAACCCTAACCCTAACCCCTAAACTTAACCCCAAACCTAACCACTAACGCTAACCCTAACCCTAACCCGTAACGCTAACCCAAACCCGGACCTTAACCCGAATGATAACTCTAATTTTAAACTTAACCCAAACCCTGGCCCTGACTCTGACCCTGACTCTGACCTTAACCCCAAATCCCAACACTAACCCTAACCCTAAACACTAACTCTAAAACTAAACCAAACCCTAACCCTAAACTTAACCCTAACACCAACCACAATCGCAAACCTAACCCCAACCCTAACCCTAACCCTAACACCAAACCTAACCATAACCCGAACCCCAACACTAACCCCAACCGCAATCCCAACCCTAATCCCAACCCCAAACCACAACCCCTAACACTAACCCTAAACCTAACCCTAACACCTAACCCTAACCTTAACCCCAACCCTAAGCCCTAACCCCTAACCCTAACCCTAACCAACCTAACGCTAACCCTAATCCTAACCCTAGCCCAAACCAAACCCTGACCCTAACCCTAACCCTAAACCTAAACCCTAACCAAACCCCTAACCCTAACCCTAACCCCAACCAAAACCCGTATCGCTATCCCCCAAACCCTAACCCTAACCCTAACTCTAACCCCAACCAAATCACCTAACCCTAACCCCAACCCTAACCCCACCCCCAAACATAACCCCAAACTAACCCTAACACTAACCCTATCCCCTAAACTTAACCCCAACCCTCGCCCTAAAACCAACACCTAACGCTAACCCTAACCCTAAACCTAACACTAACACTAACCCTAATGCTAAACCTAACCCTAAACCTGACCCTGACTCTGACCCTGAATCCGACCCCTGACCCTAAACCTAACCCTAACCCTAACGCTAACACTAACCCTATCCCTAAACCTAACCATAACCCCAAACGTTACCCTAAACCCTAACCCTAACCCTAACCCTAAATCGAATCTTAACCCTCAACCCAAACCCAACCCCAAACCTAAACCCATCCCCAACCCTAACCCCACCCCAAGCCTAATCTTAACATAACCCCAACCCCTAACCCTAACCCCTAACCCTAAACCTAACCCTAACCCTAACCCCTAACCCTAACGCTAAGCCTAACGCCTAACGCTAACCCTAACCCGGACCTTAACCCGAATGCTAACACTAACGCTAAACTTAACCTTAAACCCTGGCCCTGACTCTGACCCTGACTCTGACCTGAACCCCAAATCCCAACACTAACCCCAACACTAAACCCAACCCTACCCCTAAACCCCAACCCTAAACCTAACTGTAACCCTAAACCTAAACAGTAACCCTAAAGCTAAACCAAACCCTAACCCTAAACTTAACCCTAACCACAACCCTAACCCAAACCACAATCCCAACCCTAACCCCAAACCTAACCATAACCCGAACCCCAACAATAACCCCAACCACAATCCCAACCCTAACCCCAATCCTAACCCCAACCCTAACCCCCTAACCCTAACCCTAACCCAACTAACACTAACCCTAACCCAACCAACCACTAACCCTAACCCTAATCCTAACCCTAAACTCAAACCCTAAACCTAACGCTAACCCTAATGCTAACCCTAATGCCAACGCTAAACCTAAACATACCCCTAAACCCAACCCTAACCAAAACCCCCTAACCCTAAACCCTAACCCCAACCCGCTTCTAACCCCAAATCTAAGAGTAAAGCTAACCCTAACCCCAACCATAAACCAAACCCTATCCCTAACCCTAACCCTAACCCTTAACCCTAATCCTAACACTAAGCCCCAACCCTAACCCTAACCCCAACCCAACCCCAAACCTAACCCTAACTCTCACCCACACATACCTTTAACCCTACCCCTACCCCTCTCCCTAACCCTAACCCTAACCCCTAAACCCACACCTAACCCTAACCCCTAACCTTAACTCAAACCCTAGCCTTAACACTAAACGTAAACCTAACCCTAACAATAAACCCATCCCTAACCCTAACCTTAGCCCAACCCTGATCCTAACCCCTAACCCCAACCCCTAACACTAACCCTAAACCCCAAACTTAATCCTAACACTAATCTTAAACCCAAAACCTAACCCTAACCCTAACCCTAAATCTAACACTAAACCCAACCCCAACCGTAACCCCAAACACCAACCGTAACCCTAAACCAAACCCTAACCCTAACCCTAACCCTTAACCTCACCCTAACACCAAACCCAACCATAATGCTAGCCCCAATCGTAGTCTTAACGCCAACCACAACCCTAACCCTAACCCCAACCCTAAACCCAACCCCAACCCCAAACTCACCCCACTCTAACCCTAACATAACCCTAACACAAACCTTAACCCTAACACAAACCTAACCCTAACCCTAACCCCTAACACCAAATCTAACCCTAACCCTAACCCCTAACGCTAACCCTTACCCTAACCCTAACCCTAACCCTTACCATAACGCACAACCTAACCCCTAATCCCTGACCCTGACTCTGACCCTGACCCTGACCCTGACACTAACCCCAACCCTAATGCTAACACTAAACCCTAACCCCAAACCTAACCATAACCCCAACCGTTACCCTAAACCCTAACCCTAACACTAAACCTAACCTTAACCCTCAACCCAAACCGAAACCCAACCCTAAACCGAACCCCCAACCATAACCCCACCCCAATCCTAACCCTCACATAACCCTAACACTAACCCTAACCCTTAAACTTAACCCCAAACCTAACCACTAACGCTAACCCTAACCCTAACCCCTAACGCTAACCCAAACCCGGACCTT
>CAKJTW010000486.1:0-25000 GCA_917880005.1 Nanger dama | reverse complement strand
ACCCCAACCCACCCCAACCCTAACCCCACCCCAAGCCTAATCTTAACATAACCCTAACACTAACCCTAACCCCTAACCCTAAACCTAACCCTAACCCAAACCCCCTAACTCTAACGCTAAGCCTAACCCCTAACGCTAACCCTAACCCGGACCTTAACCCGAATGCTAACACAAACGCTAAACTTAACCTTAAACCCTGGCCCTGACTCTGACCCCTGACTCTGACCTTAAACCTAAACCTAACCATAACCCCATAACCCTAAACCCCAACCCTAACCCCTAACCCCTAAACCCAATCTTAACCCTCAACCTAAACCCAACCCCAACCCCTAAACCCAACCCCAACCCTAAACCCACCCCAAGCCTAATCCTAACATAACCCTAACACTAACCCCTAACCCCTAACCCCTAAACATAACCCCTAACCCTAACCCCTAACTCTAACGTTAAGCCTAACCCCTAAAGCTAACCCAAACCCGGATCTTAACCCGAATGCTAAGACTAACGCTAAACTTAACCTAAAAACCTGGCCCTGACTCTGACCCCGACTCTGACCTTAACCCCAAATCCCAACACTAACCCTAACACTAACCCTAACCCTAAACCCCAACCCTAAACCTAACTGTAACCCCAAACCCAAACAGTAACCCCAAAGCTAAACCAAACCCTAACCCTAAACCTAACCCGAACCACAACCCTAACCCCAACCACAATCCGAACCCTAACCCCAACCCTAACCAACCCGAACCCCAACACTAACCCCAACCACAATCCCAACCCTAACCCCAATCCTAACCCCAACCCTAACCCCTAACCCTAACCCTAACACTAACCCCAACCCCTAAAACTAACCCCAACCCTAACCTTAACCCCCTAACCCTAACCCTAACCCTAACCCCTAAACCCAAACCCTAACCCCTAACGCTAACCCTAAGGCCCAACCGCTAACCCTAAACCTACCCCTAACCCTAAACCTACAACCCTAACCCTAACCCCTAACCCCAACCCCTAACCCCAACCCTAAACCGCTCCTAACCCCAAATCTAAGAGTAAAGCCCTAACCCCAACCATAAACCAAACCCTATCCCTAACCCTAACCCTAAACCCCAACCCTAATCCTAACACTAAGCCCTAACCCTAACCCTAACCCAACCCTAAACCTAAACCCTAACCCTCACCCAAACAACCTTTAACCCTACCCCTAACCCTAACCCTAACCCTAACCCTAACCCCTAAACCTACACCTAACCCTAACCCCTAACCCTAACTCAAACCCTAGCCTTAACACTAAACCCCAAACCTAACCCTAACACTAAACCCATCCCTAACCCTAACCTTAACCCAACCCTGATCCTAACCCCAACCCCAACCCCTAACACTAACCCTAAACCCTAAACTTAATCCTAACACTAACCCTAACCCTAAACCCTAACCCTAACCCTAACCTAAATCTAACACTAAACCTAACCCTAACCGTAACCCCAAACACTAACCGTAACCCTAAACCAAACCCTAACCCTAACCCCAACCCCTAACCCTAACCTCACCCCAACACCAAACCTAACCATAATCCCAACCCCAATCGTAGCCTTACCCCAACCCCAACCCTAACCCTAACCCCAACCTAAACCCAACCCCAACCCTAACCCCACCCCAAACCCAACCCCAACATAACCCTAACACTAACCCTAACCCCTAACCCTAACCCTAACCCCTAACTCTAACCCCTAACGCTAACCATAACCCTAACCCTAACCCTAACCCTAACCCCTAACGCTAACCAACCCTAACCCTGACCCTGACCCGGATGCTGACCCAAACCCTGACCCTGACCTCAAACACTAACCCTAACCCTAACCCTAACACTAAACCCTAAACCTAAACCTAACCATAACCCTAACCGTTACCCTCAACCCTAACCCTAACCCTAAACCTAACCTTAAACCTCAACCAAAACCCAACCCCAACCCTAAACCCAACCCCAACCATAACCCCACCCCAAGCCTAACCCTAACATAACCCTAACACTAACCCTAACCCCTAACCCTAAACCTAACCCCAAACCTAACCCCTAACGCTAACCCTAACCCTAACCCCTAACGCTAACCCAAACCCGGACCTTAACCCGAATGCTAACACTAACGCTAAACTTAACCCTAAAACCTGGCCCTGACTCTGACCCTGACTCTGACCTTAACCCTAAATCCTAACACTAACCCTAACACTAACCCTAACCCTAAACCCTAACCCCAAAACCCCTAACTGTAACCCTAAACCCCAAACAGTAACCCTAAAGCTAAACCAAACCCCAACCCTAAACCCTAACCCTAACCCCCTAAACCACAACCCCAACCCCAACCACAATCCCAACCCTAACCCCAACCCTAACCATAACCCGAACCCCAACACTAACCCCAACCACAATCCCAACCCTAACCCCAATCCTAACCCCAACCCTAACCCCTAACCCTAACCCTAACACCAACCCCCAACCCTAAAACTAACCCCAACCCTAACCTAACCCAAACCCCTAACCCTAACCCTAATCCTAACCCCTAAACCCAAACCCCAACCCCTAACGCTAACCCCAACGCTAACCCTAATGCCAACGCTAACCCTAAACCTAACCCCTAACCCCAAACCCCACCAAAACCCCTAACCCTAACCCCCAACCCAAACCCTAAACCGCTTCCAACCCCAAATCTAAGAGTAAAGCTAACCCTAACCCTAACCATAAACCAAACCCTATCCCTAACCCTAACCCTAACCCCAAACCCTAATCCTAACACTAAGCCCTAACCCTAACCCCTAACCCAACCCTAAACCTAACCCTAACTCTCACCCACACATACCTTTAACCCTACCCCTACCCCTATCCCTAACCCTAACCCTAACCCCCAAACCCCACACCTAACCCTAACCCCCAACCCTAACTCAAACCCTAGCCCTAACACTAAACCTAAACCCAACCCTAACACTAAACCCATCCCTAACCCTAACCTTAACCCAACCCTGATCCTAACCCTAACCCCAACCCCCAACACTAACCCTAAACCCTAAACTTAATCCTAACACTAACCTTAACCCTAAACCCTAACCCTAACCCTAAATCTAACACTAAACCCAACACTAACCGTAACCCCAAACACTAACCGTAACCCTAAACCAAACCCCTAACCCCTAACCCCTAACCCTTAACCTCACCCTAACACCAAACCTAACCATAATCCTAACCCCAATCGTAGCCTTAACGCCAAACCCAACCCTAAACCTAACCCCAAAACTAAACCCAACCCCAACCCTAACCCCACCCCACTCTAACCCTAACATAACCCTAACACTAACCCTAACACCTAACCCTAAATCTAACCCTAACTCTAACCCCTAACGCTAACCATAACCCTAACCCTAACCCTAACCCTTACCCTAACGCGCAACCCAACCCTAATCCCTGACCCTGACTCTGACCCTGACCCTGACCCTGACCCTGACCCTGACACTAACCCCAACCCTAACGCTAACACTAAACCCTAAACCTAAACCTAACCATAACCCTAACCGTTACCCTCAACCCTAACCCTAACCCCAAACCTAACCTTAAACCTCAACCAAAACCCAACCCCAACCCTAAACCCAACCCCAACCATAACCCCACCCCAATCCTAACCCTAACATAACCCTAACACTAACCCTAACCCTTAAACTTAACCCCAAACCTAACCCTAAACCTTACCCCTAACGGTAACCCTAACCCTAACCCCTAACGCTAACCCAAACCCGGACCTTAACCCGAATGCTAACTCTAATTTTAAACTTAACCCTAAACACTGGCCCTGACTCTGACCCTGACACTGACCTTAACCCTAAATCCTAACACTAACCCTAACCCTAAACACTAACCCTGAAACTAAACCAAACCCCTAACCCTAAACTTAACCCTAACACCAACCAAAATCCCAAACCTAACCCCAACCCTAACCCTAACACCAAACCTAACCGTAACCCGAACCCCAACACTAACCCCAACCGCAATCCCAACCCTAACCCCAACCCCAACCACAACCCTAACACTAACCCTAAAACTAAACCCCTAACCCTAACCCTAACCCCTAACCTCACCCTAACACCAAACCCAACCATAATCCTAACCCCAATCGTAACCTTAACGCCAACCACAACCCTAACCCTAACCACAACACTAAACCCAACCCCAACCCGAACCCCACCCCACACTAACCCTAACATAACCCTAACGCAAACCTTAACCCCTAACCCTAACCCCTAACCCTAAATCTAACCCTAACTCCTAACCCCTAACGCTACCTTAACCCTAACCCTAACCCTAACCCTTACCCTAACGCACAACCCAACCCTAATCCCTGAACCTGACTCCTGACCCTGACCATGACCCTGACCCTGACACTAACCCTAACCCTAATGCTAACACTAAACCCTAACCCTAAACCTAACCATAACCCCAACCGCTACCCTAAACCCTAACCCCTAACCCTAAACCTAACCTTAACCCTCAACCTAAACCCAACCCCAACCCTAAACCCAACCCCAACCATAACCCCACCCCAATCCTAACCCTCACATAACCCTAACACTAACCCTAACCCTTAACTTAACCCCTAAACCTAACCCTAAACCTAACCACTAACGCTAACCCTAACCCTAACCCCTAACGCTAACCCAAACCCGGACCTTAACCCGAATGCTAACTCTAATTTTAAACTTAACCCTAAACCCTGGCCCTGATTCTGACCCCTGACTCTGACCCCAACCCCTAAATCCTAACACTAACCCTAACCATAAACACTAACCCTAAAACTAAACCAAACCCTAACCCTAAACTTAACCCCAACACCAACCACAATCCCAAACCTAACCCCAACCCTAACCCTAACCCTAACACCAAACCCAACCGTAACCCGAACCCCAACACTAACCCCCAACCGCAATCCCAACCCTAACCCCAACCCCAACCACAACCCTAACACTAACCCCTAAACCTAACCCTAACCCCTAACCCTAACCCCTAACCCTAACCCTAAGCCCTAACCCTAACCCTAACCCTAACGCTAACCCTAATGCCAACCGTAACGCAAATGCTAACCCTAACCCTAAACCCAACCCCTAACCAAAACCCCTAACCCTAACCCCCTAACCCCAACCCTAAACCGCTTCTAACCCTAAACCTACGAGTAACGCCAACACTAACCATAACCGTAAACCAAACCCTATCCCTAACCCTAACCCTAACCCCTAACCCTAATCCTATGTCTAACCCCTAAACATAACCCTAACCATAACCTAACCCTAAACCTAACACTAACTCTAACTCTAACCCACACATACCTTTAGCCCTACCCCTACCCCTATACCTAACCCTAACCCTAACCCCTAACCCCTAACCCCTAACCCTAACCAAAACCCGTATCGCTATCCCCTAACACTAACCCTATCCCTAACCCTAACCAAATCACCTAACCCTAACCCCAACCCTAACCCTAACCCCAAACCTAACCCTAAACTAACCCTAACACTAACCCTATCCCTAAACTTAACCCTAACCCTCGCCCTAAAAACCAACACCTAACGCTAACCCTAACCCTAAACCTAACACTAACGCTAACCCTAATGCTAAACCTAACCCTAAACCCTGACCCTGACTCTGACCCTGAATCCGACCCTGACCCTAACCCTAACCCTAACCCTAACGCTAACACTAACCCTAACCCTAAACCCAACCATAACCCCAGCCGTTACCCTAAACCCTAACCCTAAACCCAATCTTAACCCTCAACCTAAACCCAACCCCAACCCTAAACCCAACCCCCAACCCTAACCCCACCCCAAGCCTAATCCTAACATAACCCTAACACTAACCCCTAACCCCTAACCCCAACCCTAACCCCTAACCCTAACCCCTAACTCTAACGCTAAGCCTAACCCCTAACGCTAACCCTAACCCGGACCTTAACCCGAATGCTAACTCTAACGCTAAACTTAACCCTAAACCCTGGCCCTGACTCTGACCCTGACTCTGACCTTAACCCTAAATCCTAACACAAACCCCTAACACTAACCCTAACCCTAAACCTAACCGCAACCCCAAACCCAAACAGTAACCCTAAAGCTTAACCAAACCCTAACCCTAAACTTAACCCTAGCCACAACCCTAACCCCAACCACAATCCCAACCCTAACCCCAATCCCAACCCCAACCCTAACCCTAATCCTAACCCTAACACTAACCCCTAACCCTTACACTAAACCTAACCCTAACCCCTAACCCTAATCCTAAACCTAACCCCTAAACCCCAACCCTAACCACGCTAACCCTAATGCCAACGCTAACCCTAAACCTACTCCTACCCCTACCCCTAACCCTAACCAAAACCCCTAACCCTAACCCCTAATCCCAACCCTAAACCGCTTCTAACACTAAACCCAAGATTAACGCTAAACCTAACTCTAACCATAAACCAAACCCTATCCCTAACCCTAACCCTAACCCCAAAACCCACACCTAACCCTAACCCCTAACCCTAACTCAAACCCTAGCCCCAACACTAAACCTAAACCCAACCCTAACACTAAACCCTATCCCTAACCCTAACATTAACCCAACCCTGACCCTAACCCCAACCCAACCCCTAGCACTAACCCCAAACCCTAAACTTTATCCTAACAATAACCTTAACCCTAAACCCTAACCCTAACCCTAAACCTAACACTAAACCTAACCCCAACCGTAACCCCAAACACTAACCCTAACCCTAAATCAAACCCTAACCCCAACCCTAACACTTAACCTCACCCTAACACCAAACCTAACCCCAATCCTAACCCCAATCCTAACCTTAACGCCAACCCCAACCCTAACCCTAACCCCAACACGAAACCCAACCCCAACCCTAACCCCACCCCACACTAACCCTAACATAACCCTAACACTAACCCTAACCCCTAACCCTAAACCTAACCCTAACTCTAACCCCTAACGCTAACCCTAACCCTAACCCCCAACCCTGACCCTAATGCGCAACCTAACACTAAACCCTGACCCTGACTCTGACCCTGACCCTGACCCTAACCCTAACCCTAACGCTAACACTAAACCATAACCATAAACCCAACCATAACCCTAACTGTTACCCTAAACTCTAACCCTAACCCTATCCCTAAACCTAACCTTAA
This sequence comes from Nanger dama, assembly GCA_917880005.1. Lineage (NCBI taxonomy): Eukaryota > Metazoa > Chordata > Mammalia > Artiodactyla > Bovidae > Nanger > Nanger dama. Next base: position 17,794 of record CAKJTW010000486.1, on the reverse strand, counting down.
CCCTCAACCTAAACCCTACCCCAACCCTAAACCCAACCCCAACCCTAACACCACCCCAACCGTAACTCTAAGATAACCCTAACACTAACCCTAACACTTAAGCCTAAACCTAACCCTAACCCTAACCCCTAACGCTAACCCTAACTCTAACACCTAACGCTAACCCAAACCGAGACCTTAACCCGAATGCTAACTCTAATTTTAAACTTAACCCTAAACCATGGCCCTGAATCTGACCCTGACTCTGACCTTAACCCTAAATCCTAACACTAACCCTAACCCCTGAACCCTAACCTTAACCCTAACCGTAAACCTAAACACTAACCCTAAAACTAAGCCAAACCCTAACCCTAATCTTAACCCTAACCCCAACCACAATCCCAAACCTAACCCCAACTCCTAACCCAACCCTAACCCCAACACCAACACTAACCTCAACCCCTAATCCTACCCTACCCCCCTAACCGCAACCCCAAACCTAGTCCCAGACCTATCCCCAGACATAGCCCCAGCTTTAAATCCCAGCCCTAGCACTGGCCCCAAACCCAAACCCAACCCCTAACCCAAACCTAATCCTAACCCCAACACTACCCTCAACCCCTAATCCTACCCATACCCCTACCCCCTAAACCCAACCTCAACTCTAACCCCAACACAACCCCAAACCTAACCCTATTCCAACCCCAACCCCAAATCTAAACCTCTTTCTAACCCCAACCCCAACAGTAACGCTAAACCCAACCCTTACCCCAGCTCCTAACCGAAACCCTAAGCATGAACCTACCCTAACCCTAACCCTAACTCCAAACCCAACAATACCGCAACCCCAACAAAAACACTAACACTAACCCCAAACCCAAACCCAAATCTAAATTAAACTTAACTCTAACCTAACCAATAACCCCTAACACTAACCCTAAATCCTAACCCTAACCCCAAACCCCGACCCTGACCCTAAAATTCTGCCCCAGCCCCAGCACTAGCCCCGTCCCTAAACCCAGCCCCATCCCTAAAGGGTTAGGGGTTTTGGCTAGGGGTTTGGCTAGGGGTTTGGCTAGGGGTTAGGGGTTAGGATTAGGTTAGGTTAGGTTAGGATAGGGTTTAGGTTAGCCTTAGGTTTAGGTTAGTGTTAGGTTAGGCTAGGATCAGGTCAGGTCAGGCTTTAGGTTAGGGTTAGCATTAGGTCAGTGTCAGTGTTAGTGATAGTGTTTGGGTTAGGTTAGGCTTAGAGTTAGGGGTTAGGGTTAGTGTTAGGTTAGGGTTAGGGGTTGGGGTTTGGGTTAGGCTAGGATTAGGCTAGGGTTAGGGTTAGTGCTGGCGTTGGGGTTAGGGTTGGGGTTGGGTTAGGGTTGGGGATGGGGCTAGTGCTGGGATTGCAGCTGGGCTTAGGACTGGGATTGTGGTTCTGGTTAGGGTTGGGGTGGGGTAGGATAGGGCTGGAGCTAGGCTAGGCTAGGGTTAGGCCTGGGGTTAGGGTTAGTGCTGGGGCTGGGGCTAGGGTGAGGGTAAGTGCTTGGCTTATGGTCATGGCCATGGTTAGGGCTAGTGCTAGGGCTAGGCCAGGCCTAGGTTAGGCCAGGCCTAGGGTTAGGGCCTGGCCTTAGGTTAGGGCCTGGCTTAGAGGCCTTGGCCAGGCCAGGACAGTGCCAGTGGCCAGGCAAGGCCAGCGCTAGGCCTAGGCTAGGGGCAGGGCCCAGGATCAGGCCATGGCTAGGCTTAGGATTAGGCCTAGGGTTAGGCCAGGTCAGGTCAGGGCCTAGGTTAGGATTAGCGTTAGGATTAGTGTTAGCGCTAGGCCAGGGGCCAGGACTTCAGTGCCATTGTAGGGCTAGGCCTATGGCTAGGCTAGTGTTAGGCTTAGTGCTTAGGCTAGGCTAGGCCAGGATTATGGGCTTTGTTTAGGCTAGGCCAGGCTTAGGGGTTAGGCTAGGGTTTCGGCTAGGCTTAGGTTAGCGTTAGGTTAGGGGTTAGTGTTAGGTTAGGTTAGGCTAGGTCAGGGTCAGGATCAGGGTTTAGGTTTAGGTAGGGATAGGGCTGTGCTTGGAGGTTAGAGTTGGGGCTTGGGTTAGGCTAGGACTTGTGTTAGGTTAAGTTTAGGTTAGGGATTAGGGTTAGGATATGTGTTAGGTTAAGGTTAGGCTAGGGATTAGGGTTAGGCTTAAGGTTTAGGGTTAGGTTTGGGGAAAGAGTTTAGGCTTAGGATATGTCTTAGGAAAATGTTAGGTTAGGGTTAGAGCTGGGCTTAGGGCAAGGTTTAGGGTAGTTTTAGAGTAGGGTTGGCGTGGGGGTTAGGTTTAGGGTTAAGGTTAGCATTACTCTTAGGCTTATTGTTAAGAGGGTTATGTTTAGGGTTATGGTTAGGATAGGTTTAGGTTAGGGGTAGGTTTAGGGGTTGTGGTTAGTGTTAGGGTAAGGGCTAGTGTTAGGCTGGGTTACGCTAAGGTAAGGGTTAGTGTTTAGTGTTAGGTTAGTGTTAGGGTTAGTGTTATGGTTTAGGCTTTAGGGACAGTGTTATTGTTAGGGGTAGGGTTAGTGATGCTGGTAGGTTTAGGGGTTCTGGTTAGGGTTAGAGATAAGATTATGGCTGGGTTAGTGGTAGGGGTAGAGGTAGGTTTAGGGTTAGGTTTAGACAAGTTAGCGTTAGGGTTAGGTTAGGTTAGGGGTTATGGTTAGGGTAAGGGTTAGTGTTAGGCTTAGGGGTTAGGGTTAGTATTAGGTGTTAGGGGTTAGGTTAGAGTTATAGTTAGGTTAGGGTTAGGTTAAGGGTTAGGGTTAGTGTTAGGTTAGGGATAGCGTTAGGTCAGGTCAGGTCAGGGTCAGAGTCAGGGTCAGGGATTAGGGTTAGATTTAGCGTTAGGGTTAGCGTTTTGGTTAGGGTTAGGGTTAGGGTTAGCTTAGGGGTTACTGTTAGAGTTAGAGTTAGGTTAGGGTCAGGATTAGGGCTGTGATTGGATTTGGGGTTGGGTTGGGGTTAGGGGATTAGGGTTGGGATTGGGGTTGGGGTTAAGTTCTGGGGTCGGGGTTAGTTTTAGGGTTTGGGTTAGGTTAGGTTAGGGTTGGGTTAGGGCCTTGGTTAGGGATAGGGTTAGGGTTAGCGGTTAGGCTTAGGGCCTGGGGTTAGGCTTAGGTTAGCGTTAGGGTTCGGGTTAGCGTTACTCAAAGGTTTTGGGTTAGAAGAGGCTTAGGCTTAGGGTTAGTCTTAGGGTTAGGCTCAGGGTTAGTGCTAGGGCTGGGGTTGGGGTTAGGGCTGTGCTTGGGATTAGAGCTGGGATTGGGGCTGGGACAGTGCTGGGACTGTGGCTGGGGTTAGGCTTTGGGTTGGGGTTAGGATTAGGGCTGGGGCAGGCCCAGGTTAGGGACAGGCCTTGGGGTCACGGCTTAAGATTAGGTTAGGTTAGGGCTTAGAATTAGGTTAGGCTAGGGGCCAGGGTTAGGTTAGGGGTAGGGCCTAGGGCTTGAGTTAGGGCTTAGGGTTAGTGCTAGGGTAGGCTAGGGTCAGGTTAGTGTTAGGCTAGGCTAGGGTTAGGGGTGGGGGGTAGGCTTAGTGTTAGGATAGGGTTGGAGTTAGGGTTTAAAATTAGGGTTAGGGTTAGGGCTTACAATTAGAGTTAGATTTAGTGTTAGGGTTATGGTTTAGGGGTAGCTTTACGGTTAGGGATAGTGCTAGGTTAGGGTTAGGGGTTAGGGATTGGGTTAGAGTTACGGTTAGGGTTGGGGCTGGTGTCGGGCTGGGGTTGGGGTTAGGGCCTGGAATGGGGTTGGGGTTAGGGTTGGGATTGGGATTGGGGTTAGGATTGGGTTTGGGGTTAGGGTTAGGGTTGGGGTTAGGGTTAGGGTCGGGTTTGGGGAGAGTTTTAGGTTGGTGTTAGGTTAGGTTAGGCTAGGTTAGGCTTAGGGTTTTGGTTAGGTTTAGGTTAGGGTTAGGGGTTAGGTTTAGGGCTTGGTTAGGGTTTAGGTTAGCGTTAGGTTAGGGTTAGTGTTATGGTTAGAGATAGGATAGATTTAGGGTCAGTGTCAGGATCAGGGCTTAGGGTTCGGTTAGCATTAGCGTTAGGTTAGGTTAGGTTAGGTTAGGTGTTAGGTTAGTGTTAGGGTAGGGTTAGGGGTTAGGCTAGGGTTAGGGGTAAAGGGTAGGGTTAGGGTTAGGGTTAGGTCAGTGTTATGGTTTAGGTTAGCCTTAGGTTAGTAGTTAGGATTAGGCTTTACATTAGGGCTGGGTTAGGGGTTTTGGTTAGGTTTAGGGGTTTGGGTTAGGTTAGGTTAGGTTAGTGTTAGGTCAGGGTCAGGTCAGGGTTAGGTTAGGGTTAGGGTTAGGGCTGGGGCTGTGGTTAGGTTAGTGTTAGTGTTAGGTTAGCGTTACTCTTAGGTTTTGGGTTAGAAGAGGTTTAGGCTTAGGGTAAGGGAAAGGGCCTTTGGCTAGGTTAGGTTAGGGTTAGGCTTATGATTTGGGTTAGGGTTTAGGTTAGTGTTAGGCTAGGCTTAATGTTAGGGTTAGGCTAGGCCTAGGTTAGGGCTGGGATTGGGGTTAGGTTAGTGTTAGAGTTAGGTTAGCGCCACTCTTACGCTTTGGGTTAGAAGTGGTTTAGGCTAGGCCAGGGTTAGGGCCTTGGCTAGGCCAGGCCAGGCTAGGGGTTAGGCTTAGAGCCTGGGCTTGGGCTTAGGCCAGCATTAGGCCAGAGCCTGGCTTCTGGTTAGGCCAGGATTAGGCTAGAGCCTGGCTTAGGCCTAGGGTTAGGCCAGGCCAGGGGTTCGGCTAGTGCTTGGGCCAGTGCTGGGGCTGGGTTAGGCCAGGCCAGGGCCTGGCTTAGGTCAGAGCTGGGGTTAGGGTGAGTGCTTTTGGTTAGGCTAGGCTAGTGTTAGGCTTATGGCTTAGCGCTAGCTTCACCTGCTAGGCTAGTGTTAGTGTTAGGCTAGGGTTAAGTTCAACATCATGGTCAGGCTTAGTGTTAGGGTTAGCGCTAGCGTTAGGGTTAGCGCTAGGTTTAGGTTAGGCTAGGGTTAGGGTTAGGGGCCTGGGGTTAGGGTTACGGTTAGTGTTAGGTTAGCGTTACCTTAGGTTTTGGGTTAGAAGAGGTTTAGGTTAGGTTAGGCTAGGGTTAGGGGTTAGGCTTACGGTTAGGGCTAGGCCTGGGCTTGGGGTTAGGCTTGGGGTTGGGGTTAGGCTGGGATTGGGGCTGGGGTTAGGGTTGGGATTTTGGTTGGGGTTAGGGCCTGGTTTGGGGTTAGGGCTAGGTCTGGTGTTAGGGATACTGTTAGGGTTAGGTTCGTGCTAGGTTTAAGTTTGGGCTTGGTGTTAGGGTTAGGATGTGTTTAGGGTTAGGGTTAGGGTTGGTGTTAGAGTTAGGGTAGGGTTAGGGCTTGGTTTAGGGTTAGGTTTAGGATTAGGTTTAGAGTTTGATTTATGATTAGGGTTAGGATTAGGTTAGGGGGTTGGTTAGGTTTAGGATAGGGTTAGCGGTTAGGTTAGCATTAGTGTTAGGGTTTAGGTCAGGGTTAGGTTAGCTTTAGGTTAGAGTTTAGGATTAGGGTTAGATTTAGTATTTGAGTTTAGGTAAACTTTACGGTTAGGTTTAGTGTTAGGTTAGTGTTAGGTTTAGGTCAGGGTCAGGGTTTAGGTTACGGTTAGCGCTAGTGTTAGTTTTAGCGTTAGGTTTAGCGCTAGGGTAAGGGATATGGTTAGGCTTTAGGGTTAGGTTAGGGTTAGGCTAGGCTAGGATTAAGGGTTAGGTTAGTTAGGGTTAGGGTTAGGTTAGTGTTAGGTTTAGGGTTATGGCTTTAGGTCAGGGTTAGGGGTTAGGCCTTAGGTTAGGGCTAGGGGTTAGGGGTTAGGGGCTGGGGCCTGGGGATAGGGTTGGGGTTGGGGCTATGGCTGGGATTAGGCCTGGGGCAGTGCTGGGATTGTGGTTGGGGTTAGGCCTAGGTTGGGGTTAGGGCTTAGGTTATTGTTAGGGTTGGGGTTAGGGCCTTAGGATTAGTGTTAGGGTTTAGTAATAGGCTAGGCTAGTGTTATGGCTATGGTTTAGGTTAGCTTTATGGTTACGGTTAGTGTTAGGTTAGGGGGGTAGGGGTAGGGTTAGGGTTAGGAAGGTTAGTGATATGGTTAGGTGGGTTGGGCTTAGGTGGGGTTGGGGTTAGGCTGGGGTTGGGGCTGTGGTTAGGCTGGGATTGGGGCTGGTGTTAGGCCTGGGTTTGGGGTTAGTGTTAGGTTTGGGGAACAGGGTTAGGCTGGGGTTAGTGTTAGGTCGGGGGTTGGGTTAATTTTAGGCTTGGTGTTAGGGTTAGGGTTAGGGCCTTGGGCTAGGGTTAGTGCTTGCATTAGGCGCTAGGCCTAGGGCTTGGGCTAGGCTTTACTGTTAGTGCTAGTGCTAGGGTTAGTGTTAACTTTAGGCCAGGCTTAGGGTTAGGGTCAGGTCAGGGTCAGGCTCAGGGTTAGGTTAGCACTAGGCTAGCGCTAGCGCTAAGGCTAGGTTCGGCTTAGGCTAGGTGTTAGGCTAGGCTAGGGCTGGTGCTGTTTTAGGACTAGGCTTAATGCTTAGGCTAGGGCTAGGGCTAGGCCTAGGCCTTTGGGACACGGCTAGGGCCTGGTTAGGCCAGAGCTATAGCCTACACTTAGGCTAGTGTTAGAGTTCACAGCCTAGGCCTTAGGATTAGGCTTAAAGCTATGGCAAAGCTTAGGCTTGGGTTAGCGTTATGGTTAGGCTAAGGCTAGGGCTAGGGATATGGTTAGGGCTAGGGCTAGGGCCTGGGCTAGGGCTAGGCTATGGTTAGGCTTAGGACAAAGTTAGGCTACGGGTTACGGCTGGATTAGGCTTAGGGTTAGTGTTTAGGCTTAGGTTACAGTAAGTGTTAGGACTTAGGCTTACGCTTAGGGCTAGGCTAGGCTAGAGGCAAGGTTGGGGCTGTGGTTATTGTTAGTTTTAGGAATAGGGTTAGGCTTGGGTTAGTGTTAGGTTAGGGTTAGTGTTTAGTGTTAGGGTTAGAATTAGGATTAGGGTTTAGGGCTTAGGGATAGGGTTAGCTTTAATGTTAGGTTAGTGTTAGGAGAAGGGGTAGGGATCGGGGTGGTGGTTAAAGCTTAGGATTAGTGTTAAGGTTAGGGATGTGTTAGGGTTAGGGGTAAGGGCAGGTAGATGGGTAGTAGTAGGTTTAGGGTTAGGGTTAGACAAGTTAGGTTAAGATTAGGCTAGGGTGACGGTTAGGGCTGTGGTTAGGTTATGGGTAAGGTTTCGGCGTAGGGTTAGGTTAGTGTTAGGGCTTAAGGTTAGGGTTAGCGTTTGAGTTAGGGTTAAGTGTTAGGTCTATGGTTAGGTGTTAGGTTAGGGATAGGGGTAGAGGTATGGGTAGGGGCATTGGTTGGGATTAGAGATAGGGTTAGGGTTAGTGTTAGGGCTAGTGTTAGGCTTGGCATAAGTTTAGAGCTAGGGCTAGGGCCAGGGTTATGGTTATGGTTATGGTTTAGGTTAAGGTTAGAGTTAGGATTAGGTTAGGGTTTAGGCTTAGTTTAGGGGTTGGGGCTCAGGTTAGGGTCAGGTTTAGGATAAGGGTAGGGTTAGGGTTTTGGCTTAGTTTAGGGTTGGGTTTCGGGTTAGGGTCAGGTTTGGGATAAGGTTAGGTTAGGGTTAGGGTTTAGAGTTTAGGGGTAGGGTTATGGTCAGGGTCAGCGTCAGGTCATAGTCAGGGTCTGGGTTTAGGGTTAGGTTTAGCGTTAGGGTTAGCGTTAAAGTTAAGGTTAGGGTTAGCTTTAGGGGTTAGGGCTTGGGGTTAGGCTTAGGTTAGGGTTAGGGTTGGGGTTAGGGTTAGGGTTGGGGTTAGGGTTAGGTTTAGGGTTAGGAGTTTTGGTCAGGTTTAGGGTTAGGGTTAGGTCTTAGGTTTAGGTTAGGTTAGTTTTAGGTTTAAGGTTAGGTTAGCATTTGAGTTAGGGTTAGGTGTTAGGTTTATGGTTAGATGTTAGGGTTAGAGATAGGGGAGAGGTAGGGTAATGGGCATTGATTGGGGTTAGGGATAGTGTTAGGTTGTGTTAGGTTCAGGTTTAGGGTTTATGTTTAGGTTAGTGTTAGGTTAGTGTTAGGGCTAGGAAAGGTTTTAGGGCTATGGCTAGGGCTAGGGTTAGGATTATGGATAGGCTTAGGTTAAGGTTAGGGTTAGGATTAGGGTTAGGGTTTAGGTTAGTGTTAGGGGTTGGGGTTAGGTTAGGGTCAGGGTTGGGATAAGATTAGGTTAGGATTAGGCTTTAGAGTTTAGGGGTAGGGTTATGGTCAGGGTCAGCGTCAGGGTCATAGTCAGGGTCTGGGTTTAGGGTTAGGTTTAGCGTTAGGGTTAGCCTTAGAGTTAGGGTTAGGTTAGCTTTAGGGTTAGGGGTTAGGGTTAGGTTTAGGTTAGGGTTAGAGTTGGGGTTAGGGTTAGGCTTGGGGTTAGCGTTAGGTTTAGGGTTAGGAGTTTTGGTCAGGTTTAGGTTAGGGGTAGGTGTTAGGTTTAGGTTAGTGTTAGTTTTAGGTTTAAGGTTAGGGTTAGCGCTTGAGTTAGGGTTAGGTGTTAGGTTTATGGTTAGGTGTTAGGTTAGGGATGGGGGAGAGGTAGGGTTATGGGCATTGATTGGGGTTAGGGATAGTGTTAGGGTTGTGTTAGGTTCGGGTTTAGGGTTTAGGTTTAGGTTAGTGTTAGTGTTAGTGTTAGGCTAGGGAAAGGTTTAGGGCTAGGGCTAGGGCTAGGGTTAGGTTTATGGTTAGGGTATAGGGTTAAGGTTAGGTTAGGATTAGGGTTAGGGTTTATGGTTAGTGTTAGGGGTTGGGGTTAGGGTTAGGTCAGGGTTGGGATAAGGTTAGGGCTAGGGGTTAGGGTTTAGAGCTTGGGGGCAGGGCTGTGGCTAGGGTTAGTGCTAGGTTAGGTCTAGGGCCAGTGCTAGGGTTAGGGCTGGGCCAGGGCCAGGCTTAGGGTTAAGGTTGTGTGAGTTTTAGGTTTAGCGTTAGGAGTAGGGGTAGGGCTGGATTAGGGTTAAGGTTAGAGTTAGGGGTAGGGGTAGGGTTGGGTTAGGCTTCAGGTTAGGGGTAGGTGTAGCGGTAGGGTTAAAGGCATGTGTGGGTTAGGTTAGGTTAGGGTTAGTGTTGGGTAAGGTTTAGGTTAGGTTAGGTTAGGGTTTAGGGTTAGGTTAGGGTTAGGGGTTAAGGTTAGGTTAGGTTTGTTTTAGGTTCGGGTTAGTGTTAGGTTAGCGTTACTCTTAGGTTTAGAGTTAGAAGAGCTTTAGGGTTAGGGTCAGAATTAGGGTTAGGTCAGGGTCAGGGTCAGGTCAGGTCAGGGTCAGAGTCAGAGTCAGGGTTTAGGTTAGGTTGAGCGTTAGGGTTTGTGTTAGGGTTAGAGTTAGGGTTAGGGATAGAGTTAGGTGTTAGTGTTAGGTTAGGGTTAGGTTACGAGTTAGGGTTACTGTTAAGGCTAGGTTAGGGTTAGGGTGAGGTAAGGGTTAGGTTAGTGTTAGGGTTATGGTTCGGCTAGGGATAGGTTTAGAATTAGGTCTAGTTCTATGGCTAGGGATAGCGCTAGGTCTACGGCTAGGATTAGGGTTAGTGTTTAATGTTATGGTTAGGTTAGAGTTAAGGGTAGGGATAGGGTTAGGGGTTATTGTTAGGGTAAGGGTTGGGGTAAAGGTTAGGGTTTGGGTTGGTGTTACTGTTAGGGATAGCGTTAGGTTTAGGGTTAGGTTGGTTTGGCTTTAGGTTAGGGTTAGAGTTAGGGATAGGGTTTGGCTTTAGGTTAGGTTAGGTTAGGCTTAGGTTAGGCTTTAGGTTTAGGTTAGTGTTAGGATTAGGGTTAGGTTAGGTCAGGGTCAGGTCAGGGTCAGAGTCAGGGTCAGGTTTAGGGTTAGGTTGAGCATTAGGTTAGAGTTAGGTTAGGTTAGCGCTAGGGGTTAGGTTAGGTTAGGATTAGGGTAGAGGTTAGGGTTAGTGTTAGGGTGAGGTTAGGTTAGGCTTGAGGTTAGGGTTAGGGTTGGGGTTAGGGTTAGTGTTAGGTTAAGATCTAGGGTTATTGTAGGGTTAGGGTTATGGTTAGGGATAGTGTTAGGTTTTAGGATTTAGGTTAGGTTAGGGTTTTGGTTAAGGTTAGGCTAAGGTTAGGTTAGGTTAGGGGTTAGGATTAGGCTAGGATTACAGTTAGGTTAGGGCTTAGGGTTAGCGTTAGGGTGAGGGTTAACATTAGGTTTAGGGTTAGGCTAGGCTTTAGTGTCAGGATCAGGTCAGGGTTTAGCGTTAGGTTAGCATTTGGGTTAGCATTAGCATTAGGGTTAGCGTTATGGTTAGGTTAGGCTTAGGGTTAGGTGTTAGGTTAGTTTTAAGGTTAGGGTTGGGGTTAGGGTTAGGTTAGGGGTTAGGACTAGGGTTAGGATTACGGTTAGGTTAGGGTTTACGGTTAGCATTAGGGTTAGGGTTAGTGTTAGGCTAGGGTATTGTTAGGTTTAGGTTCAGGATCAGGGTCAGGGTTTAGGTTAGGGTTAGCATTAGGGTTAGCATTAGCACTAGCGTCACCCTTATGGTTAAGGTTAGGCTTAGGGTTAGGTGTTAGGTTAGTGTTAGGTTAGGGTTAGTGATTAGGATTACGGTTAGGGTTAGGCTTAGGTTAGCGTTAGGTTTAGCGTTAGTGTTAGGGTTAGGATATTGTTAGGTTTAGGGTCAGGATCAGAGTCAGGGTTAGCATTAGGTTAGCATTAGCATTAGCGTTAGCATTATGGTTAGGGTTAGGCTTAGGTTAGGTGCTAGGGTTAGGTTAGGCTAGGGCTGGGGTTATGGCTGGGATTGGGGCTGTGTTTAGGCTGGGATTGTGTTTCTGGTTAGGGTTGGGGTTATGTTTAAGGTTAGGGTTAGGCTTGGAATTAGAGTTAGGCTTGGGGTTAGGATTAGGCTTGGGGTTACTGTTAGGCTGGGGGCTGGGGTTAGGGTTAGGGTTGGTGTTAGGGTTAGGCTTAGGGGTTAGGATTAGGTCTTGATTTATGGTTAGGGTTAGGATTAGGTTAAGGGTTTTTGCTAGGCTTAGGATAGGGTTAGTGGTTAGGCTAGAGTTAGGCTAAGGCCTAGGTCCATGGTTAGGCTAGTGTAGGTTAGTGTTTAGGATTAGGGTTAGGTTAGGTTAGGCCCTAGGTTAACGTTACGGCTAGGTTTAGTGTTAGGGTTAGGGTTATGTTTAGAGTCAGGTCAGGTGAGGGATTAGGGTTAGGTTAGCATTAGGGTTAGCGTTAGCATTAGGTTAGGCTTAGGTTTAGGGTTTAGGGTTAGTGCTAGTTTTAGGTTAGGGTTAGGGTAGGCTAGTTGGTTAGGATAGGCTTAGAATTAGGTTATGGTTTAGGCTAGGGTCTAGGCCAGTGTTAGGTTAGTGTTAGGCCAGGGAAAGGGTTAGGCCTAAGGCTAGTGCCAGGTTTAGGATTATGGTTAGGGCTTAGGTTAAGGTTATGGTTAGGATTAGGCTTTAGGTTTAGGTTATTGTTAGAGGGGTTAGTCTTAGGTCAGGGTTGGGATAAGATTTGGGTTAGGTTAGGGCATAGAGTTTAGGGTAGGGTTAGGCAGGTTAGGCTAGGGCTAGGGTTAGGTCAGGGCTAGGTCTAGGTTAGGCTGGGCCAGGACTAGGGTTAGGCAAGGGCTGGATGAGATTTAAGGTTAGAGTTAGGGGTAGGGGTAGGGTTGGATTAGGGTTAAGATTAGGGTTAGGGATAGGGGTAGTATTGGGTTAGGTTGGTCAGGTTAGGGTAGGGGTAGGGGTAGGGTTAAAGTTATGTGAGTTAGGGTTAGGCTTAGGTTAGTGTTGGGTTAGTGTTAGGTAAGGGTTAGGGGTTAGTGTTAATGTTAGGTTTAGCGGTTAGGGTAGGGTGAGGGCTTGGTTTAGGTTAGGGTAGGTTTTGGGGTTAGGGTTAGCGTTAGGCTTAGGTTTAGGGGAGAAGTAGGTTTAGGTTAGGGGTAGGCTTAGGGTTTAGGGGGTTAGGGGTTTGGTTAGGTTTAGGTTAGGGGTAAGGCATAGGGTTAGGTTTAAGAGTTAATGTTAGGGCAGGGTTTAGGTTAGGTGGTTAGGGGTTAAGTTTAGGCTAGGGTTAGGATAGAGTCAGGGTCAGGGTCAGGTCAGGTCCAGAGTCAGGGTCTGGGTTTGGGTTAGGTTTAGCAGTTAGGGTTAGCTTTAGAGTTAGGTTAGGTTAGGCCTTTAGGGTTAGGCTGGGGTTAGGGTTAGGCTAGGTTTAGGTTGGGTAGGTTAGGGTTTGGGTTTGGGTTAGGGTTAGGGTTAGAGTTAGAGTTTTGGTCAGGCTTAGGCTAGGCCAGGCTCAGGCCAGCGCCAGGCCGGGCTAGGCCAGCCAGGCCACGGTCACTGCCATGGCTACAGCCAGGGTCAGGCCTGGTACCAGACTCCAGGCCAGGCCAGCGCCAGCCAGGGGCCAGTGCCAGGCCCAGGGGCCAGGCCCAGGCCAGGTGCCAGGGCCAGTGCCAGGGATCACCGGCAGGCCAGGGCCAGGCTAGGCCAGGGGCAAGAGCCAGTGCCAGTGTCCGCACGTGCTAGGGCCCTAGGCCTCAGGCCAGGCTCAAGTGGTTAGCCCAATCCCCAGGCCAGGGGCCCGGCTGGGGGCCAGGCCAGGCCAGGGCCAGGCTGGCCCACGGCCAGGGCCAGGGCCAGGCCAGGCCACCCCTTAGGCCCTGGGTTCAGAAGAGGCCTCAGGCTAGGGCCACGGCCAGGCCAGGGTCAGGCCAGGCCTGGGCCTGGGGCGCCAGGGGCCTAGGACTGGGACTCGGGGCCAGGGGCCGGGCCGGTGGCCAGGGCCAGGGCCGGGGGCAGCTAGGTCCAGGCTGGGGTTAGGCCACGGCTGGGCCAGGCTAGCTATTCCAGGTCCACGCTTCAGGAAGAGGCCTAGGCAGGCTTAGGCTAGGGGCCTGTAGGCCACCGGTCAGGCCAGGCCATGGCCAGGACGGGGCCTAACTTGGGCCTGGGGTGCTGGGGCCAGGGCCGAGACTGTGGCTGGGGCCAGGGCCGGACAGGGCCAGGGTTAGGGCCAGGCGGGCGGGCAGGGCCAGGGCAGGGGCTAGGCCAGTGCTGGGGCTGGGACTAGGCCAGGGGCTGTCAGTGTCAGGCCAGGGCTTAGGGCCAGGGCCTGGGGCCTGGAGCCAGGCCTGGGGTCGGGCCAGGCCGAGCCTGGGCTGGCCTGTAGGCCGGAGCAGGGCCAGGCCAGGGGCCAGGCTGGGGCCAGGTCAGGCCAGGCCAGGGTCAGGCCAGGCCAGGCCAGGGCCTGTCCTAGGCCAGGCCAGGGGCCTAGGCTAGCGCCTGGCCCAAGATCAGGCCTAGGCCCAGGCCAGGAGCCAGGCCCAGAGGTTGGCCTGGGCCCAGGCCAGGCCAGGAGCCCTGGCCAGGCCAGCCTGGGCTATGGCTGGCAGGCCAGGCCAGGCCAGGCCAGGATCACGGCCAGGCAGGCCAGGCCAGGGCCCAGGACAGGCCAGGGCCAGGCCAGGCCAGGGCCAGGCCAGGCCAGGCCAGGCCTAGGGCCAGGGCCAGGGCCAGGTCAGGCCAGGCCACGATTAGGCCTGGCCTAGGTCAGGACTAGTGCCAGCGCCACCCTAAGCCTAGGGCAGAAGAGGCCTAAGGTCAGGCCAGGTTAGGCCAGGCCAGGCCAGGGCCTAGGGGTCCAGGCCAGGGCCAGCCAGGGCCAGGCTAGGCAGGCCTAGGCCAGGGCCAGGGGCACAGGGCCAGGCAGGGTTAGGCCTAGGGTTAGTGCTAGGCTAGGCCAGGCCAGGGCCAGGTCAGGGTCAGGTCAGGTCAGGTCAGGTCAGGTCAGGTCAAAGTCAGGTCAGGGCCAGGTAGGGGGTTATGTTTAGCGCCAAGCCTAACATTAGGGGCCAGAAACATGGTTAGGCCAGGCCTAGGTTAGGTGCCAGGCCAGGCCAGGTCCGGGGCCTGGCTTATGCCAGGCCAGGCAGGGCCAGGGCCTGGGGCCAGGCCAAGGACAGGGGCCAGGGCCAGGGCTAGGGCAGGCCAGGCCTAGGCCAGGACTGAGGCCACTGCAGGGCCAGGGCCATGGCCAGAGGGAGTGCCAGGCCTTAGGCCTAGGCCAGGCCAGGCCAGTGCCACGGGTTGGCCAGGCCAGGCCAGGGCCAGGCCAGAGCCAGGCCAGGGCCAGGTCAGGCCTAGGGCCAGGCCAGAGCCAGGCCCAGGCCAGGGCCAGGCCAGTGCCAGGCCAGGCCAGGGCCAGGCCAGTGGCCAGGACAGGCCAGGCCAGGCCCAGGCCAGGCCACGGCCAGGGCCAGGCCTGGGCCAGGCCAGGCCAGGGCCGTGACCAGGCCAGGCCTCAGGCCTAGGCCAGGCCAGGCCAGGGCCTGGCCTGGGGTCAGGGCCTGTGCCAGGACTAGGCCAGGCCCAGGACAGGCCAGGGTCCGGCCAGGCCAGGCCAGGCCAGGCCAGCCAGGCCAGGCCAGGGCCAGGGTTAGCCAGGCCAGGGCCAGGCCAGGCCTTAGGCCAGGCCAGGCCAGAGCCAGTGCCTAGGCCAGGCCAGGACTAGGCCAGAGCCTTGGCAACGTCACGGCTAGGCCAGTGACAGGCCAGGGCTAGGGCCAGGCCAATGCTGGTCAGGCCTAGGCCAGGGCCAGGCCAGGGGCCAGGGCCTGACTTAGGCCAGGACAGTGGCCAGGCCAGTGCCAGGCCAGGGGCCAGGACAGGCCAGGCAAGGACTAGGGCCGAGGCTGGGGCCAGGGCCTGGGTAGGCCAGGGCTAGGGCCGGTGACAGGGCTGGGGCCAGGCCTCAGGCCAGGGCCAGGGGCCAGGGCCAGGCCAGGCCAGGCCAGGCCAGGCCCGGCTGGTGCCAGGCAGGGCCTGGGGACAGGCCAGGTCCAGCTGCTAGGCCAGGTCACGGCCCAGGATCAGGCCAGGCCAGGAACAGTGCCAGGCCCAGGACTGAGGGCCAGGCCACTGCACAGGCCAGGGCCCAGGGCCAGGCCAGGCCAGAGCCCAGGCAACGCCACGGCCAGGCCAGGTGACAGGCCAGGTCAAGGTTAGGCCAGTGGCCTAAAGCCCAGGATCAGGCCAGCACTAGGCCAGCACAACGCCAGGCCAGGCCAGGCCTATGCCTAGGCCAGGCCAGGGCCAGGCCAGAGACAGGCCAGGCCAGCTGTCAGGCCAGGGCCAGGACAAATGCAAGGCAGGGCCAGGGCCTAGGCTGGGGCCAGGCCTGGGGGCCAGGCCAGGCTGGGACTGGGCCAGGCCAGGCCCCAGGACTCAGGTGGTCAGGGCTTAGGCCAGTGTCAGGCTGGTGCCTGGGCCAGGACTGGGGCCAGGCCAGTGCCAGGCCTGGTGGCCTGGCCAGGCCATGGCCAGGACAGGGCCAGGGCCTAGGCAGCCAGTGCAGGGTCATGGCCCAGGCCAGGGCCAGGGCCTGGGCCAGTGCCAGGCCTAGGCCAGGGGCCAGGCCAGGCACAGGGCCTCTGCCAGGCCAGGCCAGGGCCTGGCCTAAGGTCAGGCCTAGGCCTAAGGTCAGGCCAGTGCTATGGTCATGGTCCAGGCCAGGGAGGCCCAGGATCAGGGCCAGTGCCAGGCCAGGACAGGGCCAGGGCCAGGGCCAGGCCAGGCCAGTGCCTTAGTGTCATGCCCAGGCCAGAGCCAAGGACAGGACAGGCCTAGGTGCCAGGCCTGGCCTAGGCCAGGGCCAGGCCAGGCCAGGGGCCAGGCCTAGGCCAGTGCCAGGGCCTTTGCCAGGCCAGGACCAGGGCCAGGCCCAGGCCCAGGACAGGCCAGGCCACTGGCAGGGGCAGTGCTGCAAGGCAGGCCTAGGGCCGGGCCAGGCCAGGACAAGGTCACAGACGGGCAGGGGCAAGGGCAGAGGCAGGGCCAAGGCCAGGCCTAGACGAGCCAGGCCAGGGCCATGGCCAGGCGGTCAGGCCAGGAGCCAGGCCAGGCCAGGCCAGGCCATGGCCAGTGCCCAGTGCCAGGACCAGGGCCTGGAGCCAGGCCAGGTGCCAATGCCAGGATGCAGGCCAAGGGCCATGGGCCAGGCCAAGGACAGGCTAGGGCAGGGCCAGCCATGGCCGGCCAGGACCAGGCCCATGGCCAGGGCCAGGCAGGCCTAGGCCTAGGCCAGCTTTAGGCCAGGGCTCAGGCTGGGGCCAGGGACGGGGCAGGCTAGGGCTGGGACTGGGGCTGGAACTAGGCCTGGGACTGTGGTCAGGGGCCAGAGACGGGGCCAGGCCAGGCCAGGGCCTGGGCCCAGGCCAGGCCAGTGCTGGGGGCCAGGGCCTAGTGTCAGGGGCCAGCCAGTGCCAGGACTGGGGGCCAGGCCAGGCAAGGGCCAGGTGCCAGGCCAGGCCTAGGATCAGGGCCTGGCTTAGGCCAGGCCAGGCCAGGGCCTAGAGCCTGGGCCTGGCCTAGGCCAGGCCAGGGCCTTGGCCAGGCCAGGCCTAGGTGCCAGGGTCATGGCCTAGGACTAGGCCAGGCCAGGCCAGTGCTAGGCCAGGGCCAGCGAGCCTAGGCTGGGCCTTGGGGCAAGGGCCAAGTGCTGGGGGCCAGTGCCAGGGTTGGTGCCAGGCCAGGCCAGGGCCAGGCTGCCAGGCCAGGGCCAGGCCAGGCCAGGGCCTCATGCCTTAGGCCAGGCCACGGCCAGGGCTCACCGTCATGGCCAGTGCCAGAGCCAACGCTAGGACAGGGCCAGGCCAGGCCAGCGCCAGGACAGTGCCAGGCCAAGGCCTGGGCCAGGATCAGGCCAGGACTAGAGCCCATTGTCAGGCCAGGCAGGTAGCCAGGCCAGGATATGTGCCATGCCTAAAGCCAGTGCCAGGATCAGAGCCAGGCCCAGGGCCAGGCCAGGCAGGCCTAGTGCAGGGCCGGGCGCTGGGGCCAGGCCTAGGCCTAGGCCAGCTGCCACTATAGGGCCTGGCTGTTACAGAGGCCAGGCCTAGGTCATGGCCAGAACAGGCTAGGGCCAGGCCAAGGGCAGGCCTAGAGGCCAGGTTAGTGCTAGGCCAGGCCAGTGCTAGGCTGGGCTAGGCTAAGGCAAGTGCTAGCTTTAGTGCTAGGCCAGGGGCCAGTGCCATGGCTTCAGGCCTAGGACAGGCCGGGGGCAGGGCAGGGCAATGATCCGGGCAGGCCTAGGTGCCTTGGCCAGGCTGTGGACAAGGCCATGGCTGGGCTAGTGGCAGGGCAGAGGCAGGGCTAGGCCAGGCCTAGGATGAGCCAGGCCAGGCCAGCAGTCAGTGCCAGCGCAGGCTTAGGCCAGGGCCTAGTGCTAGTGCTTGGGGCTAGGGCCTACTGCTAGGGCCATGGCCAGGCTGGGGCTAGGCCAAGGCAAGGGCTAGCTTTTAGTGCCAGGGCCAGGGCCATGGCTTAGGCCCAGGACAGGCTGTGGGCAGGGTTAGGGCACTGATGCAGGCAGGTTTAGGTGTTTTGCTAGGGTTGGGACAAGGCTACGGTTGGGTTAGTGGTAGGGCAGAGGCAGGGTTAGGGTTAGGTTTAGACAAGTTAGGTTAGGTTAAGGTTAGCGGTTAGTGCTATAATTTAGGTTAGGTTAGTGGTTTTTTTAATTAAATTTATTTATTTTTTAATTACAATACTGCATTTGTTTTGCCATACATTGACACGAATCAGCCATAGGTGAACACAATTGCCCAATGCCGAAGCCCCTCCCACCTCCCACCCCACATCCTCTACCTGAATCATCCTGTGCATCAGCCCCATGCATCCTGCATCCTACATCAAACATAGATTAGCGCTTTGTTTCTTACAGGAAAATGCACATGCTTCACTGCCATTCTCCCAAACCATCCCACACTTTCCTCTCCTCAGAGTCCAAAGTCCACTCTAC
>CAKJTW010000485.1:25000-52512 GCA_917880005.1 Nanger dama | reverse complement strand
GGTTTGCTTTGGGGTTAGAGATTGGGGTTAGGGTTTTTATGGGGTTAGGGTTAGTGTTGGGGTTAGCGCCTTGGGTTTGGGATTAGAAAAGTTTGGGGTTTGGGTGGGATTCGGGTTTAGGGTTAAGGTAAAGGTTAGTTTTAGGGATAGGGTTTTGCTTTGGGGTTGGGGTTTGTGTTGGTGTTTGGGGTTAGCATTAGGTTTAGCGTTACTGTTGGGTTAGGTTTAGGTTTAGGGTCAGGGTCCGGGTTAGGGTCAGGGTAGTTGTTAGGGTTAAGCGTTAGTGTTACCATTAGCGTTAGGTTATGCTTGGGTTTGGGGTTAGGGGTTAGGGTCATGTTAGGGATAGGGTTAGGGTTATCGTTAGGGGTTGGTTATATGGCTAAGGTGGGGTTGGGGTTGGGGTGAGATTGAGGCTAGTGGTGGGACTGGGGGTTTGGGTTAGGGTTGGGATTGTGGTTCGGGTTTAGGGTTGGGTTTGAGGTTAGGGTGAGGGTTGGGGCAGAGTTAGGGGGGTTATAATTTTGGGGTTGAAGTTAGCGTTAGGGTTGGGGTTAGGGTTAGTGTTGGGTTACAGTTAGGGTTAGGGTTCGTGTTAGGGTTAGTTTAGGGTTAGTGTTAGTGTTAGGGTTACGGTTAGGGTTAGGGTTCGTTTAGGGTTAGGGTTAGGGTTCGGGTTACGGTTAGGTTTCAGGTTAGTGTTATGGTTCGTGTTAGGGGTTGGTTGGGTTTAGGTTGGGGTTAGTGGTTAGGGTTAGGTTAGGGGTTCGTGTTAGGGTTAGGGTTAGTGTTCGGGTTAGGTGTTCGGGTTAGGTTTGGGTTCGGGTTCGGGATATGGTTGGGGTTGCGTTTAGGGGTGGGTTAGGGTAGGTTTAGGGTTAGGGGTGGATTAGGGTTAGGGTAAGGTTAGGTTTAGGGTTAGGGTGAGGGTTTAGGGTTCGGTTGGGATTAGGGTTAGGGTTCGTGTTGGGTTTAGGGTTAGGATAAGGGGCTGGGTTCAGGTTCGGGTTAAGAGTTAGGGTTAGGTTTAGGGTTGGGGTTCGGGTTGGGGGTTAGGGTTCGAGTTAGATTGGGGTTAGGTTAGGGTTAGGGTTAGTTTTAGGGTTGGGGTTAGGTTTAGGGGTGGGTTGGGGTTAAGGGTAGGGTTAGGGGTGGGTTTGGGTTGGGGTTGGGGTTAGCGTTGGTTTGGGGTTGGGGGTTAGTGTTGGAGTTGGGATTGGCGTTAGGGTTAGGGGTTGAGTGTTGGGGTTAGGGTTAGGTTTGGGTTGGGGTTGGGGTTGGGTTAGTGTTAGGGTTAGGATTAGGGGTTAGGTTTAGGTTTAGGGGTTAGGGTTAGTGTTAGGATTAGGGGTTGGGATTAGGGTTAGGTCAAGTGTTAGGGTTAAGTCCTAGGGGTTATGGTTAGGGTTAAGGTTGGGGTTGGGGGTTGGGTTGGGGTTGGGGTTAGTGTTCGGGACCAGGGTTGGGGGTTAGGGTTGGGATTGTTGTTGGGTTGAGGGTTGGTGTTGGGGTTGGGGTTTAGGGGTTTGGGGTTTGGGTTGCGGGTTCTGGGGTTGGGTTGGGGTTGAAGTGGCCGGGGTTGGGGTTATAGTTGGTGTTGGGCCACACATGGGGTTTTAGGGTTGGTGTTGGGTTGGTTGGCGTTTAGTGTTAAGTTGTGGTTCGGGTTTGGAGGTATGGGTTTTAGAACTGGTGCAGTGCGAGGCAGGCGATTGGTCTGGGTTAGGGCTAGGGTTAGGGTTAGTGTTTAGTGTTATGTTGGGGTTGGTGTTAAGTGTAGGGATGGGGTGATATCTTGGGGTTAGGGTAAGGGTTAGGGATGGTGATAGAGTTAAGGTTAGGGTTGCTGATGAGGGTTGGGGTTAGGGTTAGGGTTGGATTTTGGGGTTAGTGTTAGGGAAGGAGTTTGGGATTAGGATATGTGTTGGGGTTATAGTTAGGGTTAGGGTTAGAGTTGGGCCTGGCGCTGGGGTTAGTGTTAGGGTGGGGTTAGGGTAGGGTTGGTGTTGGGGTTAGGTTTGGGGTTAAGGTTAGCATTACTATTGGTTTTGTTAGGTTTGGGGTTAGGTTTAGGGTTTAGGGTTGGGGTTAGGTTAGGGTTAGGGTGGGGTTAGTGTTGGGGTTTGGGTTGGGGTTGGGTTTAGGTTTGGGAATAGGTTTAGGGTTAGGGTTGGGGTTAGCATTACTCTTAGGTTTGGGGTTAGAAGGGTTTAGGGTTCGGGTTAGGGTTAGGGATAGGATTAGGTTTAGAAGTGTTGGTTGGGGTTAGGGTTAGGGTTAGGGTTAGGTTTGAGGGGTGGGTTAGGGTTAGGGTTAGGTGTGGGTTAGGTAAGGGTTAGGGTTAGGGTTTGGTTTAGGGTCAGGGTTGGGGTTAGCGTTAGGGTTGGTTTTATTAGTAGAGTTAGTGTTAGGGGTTGGGTTAGGGTTAGGGTTAGGTTTAGGGTAAGGATTTAGGTTAGGGTTTAGGGTTAGTGTTAGGATTAGTGTTAGTGTTTGGGGTTAGGGTTAGTGTTGGTGGTTTGAGGTTGGATTAGGGGTTATGGTTAGCGTTAGGTTTAGGGTTGGGGTTAGGGTCAGTGTTAGGAATAGTGTTAGGGATTAGCGTTGGGGTTAGTTTATAGCTAAGGTTAGGGTTGGGGTTGGGTTGAGATTGAGGTTAGGGTTGGGACTGGGGTTGGGGTTAGGGCTGGGATTGTGGTTGGGTTTAGGGTTGGGTTGGGTTTAGGGTTAGGGTTGGGGTTCGGATTAGGTTTAGGGTTAGGATTGGTTTTGAAAATTAGCCTTGAGTTTGGGGTTGGAGTTGGTGTTGTGTTACAGTTAGGGTTAGGGTTGGTTTTAGGGTTAGTTTGACGTTGGTGTTAGGTTTATGGTTCAGGCGCTGGGTATGGGTTTAGGACTAGGGCTGGTGCTAGCGCTAGGTATTGGGCTGGGGTTGGGGCTGGGTTGGGGTTGGTGTTTAGGTTAAGTTTGGGTTTAGAGGTTAAGTGTAGGGATAGGGTGAGGGGGTTGGGTTTAGGGTTACGGAAAGAGTTTGGGCTTAGGATATGTGTTAGGGTTATGGTTACGGTTAGGGTTAGGGTTAGGCCTGGAGCTGTTGGGGTTAGGGTAGGGTTAGGGTAGGGTTGGAGTTGGGGTTAGGTTTGGGGTTAGGGTGGCATTCCTATTGGGTTTATTGTTAGGTTTAGGGTTGGGGGTGTGGGTTTAGGGGTTGGTGTTTGGGTTGGGGTTTAGGATTGGGGTTGGGGTTAGGGTTGGATTAGGGTTTGGGGTTAGGGTTGGGGTTAGGTTTGGGGTTAGTGTTAAGGTTAGCGTTACTCTTGGGGTTAGGGTTGGGGTTGGGTTTAGAGTTAGGAGTTATGGTTAGGATTAGGGTTTGGTTTAGGGTTAGGGTTAGGGTTAGCGTTACTCTTGGGTTTAGGGTTAGAGGGTTTAGTGTTCGGGTTAGGGTTGGGGGTTAGGGTTAATGTTAGGGTTGGGCTTAGGGTTAGGGTTTGGTTTATGGTTAGTATTAGGGTTAGGGTTTGGTTTGGGGTTAGGGTTAGTGTTGGGGTTAGCGTTGCGCTTGGGTTTAGGTTTAGGAAATTTTGAGGGTTAGCGTTGGGGTTGGGGTTAGGGTTAGTGTTGGGGTTAGGGGTTAGGGTTACGGTTAGTGTTGGGGTTAGTGTTTAGGGTTAGTGTGGGGTTAGGGTTAGAGTTAGGTTTAGGCTTAGGGGTTAGGGTTAGTGTTAGGATTAATGTTAGGGGTTAGGGTTGGGGTTAGTGTTAGGGGTTATCGTTAGGGTTAGGGTTAGGGTTAGGTTGGGTTTGGGGTTGGGGTTGAGTTTGAGGTTAGTTTTGGGACTTGGGTTGGGGGTTAGGGTTGGGATTGTGTTGGGGTTATTGTTAGGGTTAGGGTTAGTGTTTAGTGTTATGTTTGGGGATAGGAGTTAAGTGTGGGGATAGGGTGAGGGTTAGGGTTAGGGTTAGGTTTAGGGTTAGTGTTAGGGGTAAAGTTAGGGTTGGCGATGAGGGTTAGGGATGGGTTAGATTTTGGGGTTAGGGGTTGGGGAATGAGTTTAGGCTTAGGATATGTGTTAGGGTTAAGGTTAATATTAGGGTTAGAGTTAGGCCTAGGCTGAGGGTTAGGGTTAGGGGTAGCGTTAGGGTAGGGTTGGTGTTGGGGTTAGGTTTAGGGGTTAAAGTTAGCATTACTATTGGGTTTATTGTTAGATTTCCTGTTGGGGTTGGGGTTTGGGGTTAGGGGTTAGGGTTAGGGGTTAGGAATAATGTTGGGGTTAGGGTTTGGGTTGGGGGTTAGGGCTGGGGTTGGGGAGAGGTATGGGGTTGGGTTAGGGGTTAGCATTCCTCTTGGGTTTAGGGTTAGAGGTTGGGATTGGGGTTGGGGGTTATGGTTGGGGTTTAGGTTTGGTTTGGGGTTGGGGTTCGGGTTAGGGTTAGGGTTAGTGTTACTCTTAGGTTTGGGGTTACAGTTAGGGTTGGGGTTGGGTTGGGTGTTGGGTTAGGGTTAGGGGTTGAGGTTTGGGTTTGGTTTAGGGTTAGGATTAGGGTTAGCGTTACTCTTAGGTTTCGGGTTAGAATAGGTTTAGGGTTGGGGTTGGGGTTAGGGGTTGGGGTTGGGGTGGGGTTAGGTTTAGGGTTAGGGTTTGGGTTTGGGGTTGGGATTGGTGTTAGTGTTTAGGGTTAGCGTTAGGGTTAGGGTTACTGTTGGGGTTCGGTTTAGGTTTGGGGTCAGGGTCAGGGTCAGGGTCATGGTAATGTTAGGATTAGCGTTAGGGTTACCATTGGCGTTAGGGTTAGCGTTAGGTTTAGGGTTGGGGTTAGGGGTTAGTGTTAGGAATAGGGTTAGGGTTAGGGTTCGTGTTAGGGTTAGGGTTCGTGTTGGGGTTAGGGTTAGGGTTCGGGTTAGGGGTTAGGGTTAGGGTTCTGGTTCGGGTTTGGGTTCGGGTTCGGGTTCGGGTTCAGGTTAGGGTTGGGTGTGGGTAGGGTTAGGGTTAGGGTTGGGGTTAGGGGTTAGGGTTAGGGTTAGGATTAGGGTTAGGGTTAGGGTTAGGGTTAGCGTTACTCTTATGTTTAGGGTTAGAGGGATTTAGTTTTATGTTTAGGGTTTAGAGTTCGGGTTAGTGTTTGGTTTAGGGTTAAGGTTAGCGTTAGCGTTAGGGTAAGGGTTACTCTCAGGTTTAGGGGTTAGGGTTAGGGTTGGGATTAGAGTTAGGAGTTAGGGTGAGGGTTGGGGTTGGGGTTTGGTTTGGGGTTGGGCTTGGGGTTAGGGTTAGCGTTACTCTTGGGTTTGGGGTTGGGGAGGTTGGGGGTTCGGTTTAGTTTTAGGGATAGGGTTGGGGTTAGGGATGTTGGTTGGGGATAGTGTTAGGGTTAGTTTTGGGTTTGGTTTAGGGTTAGGGTTGGTTGTGGTTTAGGGTTAGGGTTGGGGTTAGGTTTAGGGTTAGCGTTACTCTTAGGTTTAGGGTTACAAGAGGTTTAGGGTTAGGGTTAGGGATAGGGCTTAGGCTTAGGGTTAGTGTTGGGGTTAGGGTTATGTTTAGGGTTTGGTTTGGGGTTACGGTTAGGGTTAGGTTTAGGGTTAGCGTTACTCTTGGGTTTAGGGTAAGAGGTTTTAGGGTTACGTGTAGGGTTGGGGATAGGTTTAGTGTTAGGGTTGAGGCTTGGGGTTAGGGTTTGCTTTAGGGTTAAATTAGGGTTAGGGTTTTTATGGGGTTAGGGTTAGTGTTAGGGTTAGCGTTACTCTTAGGTTTAGGATTAGAAAAGTTTTAGGGTTTGGGTAAGGATTAGGGTTTAGGGTTAAGGTAGGGGTTGGTTTTAGGGATAGGGTTTGGTTTGGGGTTAGGGTTTGTGTTGGTGTTTGGGGTTAGCATTAGGTTTAGGGTTACTGTTGGGGTTAGGTTTAGGTTTAGGGTCAGGGTCAGGGTCAGGGTCAGGGTAGTTGTTAGGGTTAGCGTTAGTGTTACCATTAGCGTTAGGGTTAGCATTAGGTTTAGGGTTAGGGGTTAGGGTCATGTTAGGAATAGGGTTAGGGATTAGCGTTAGGGTTAGTTTTATGGCTAAGGTTGGGGTTGGGGTTGGGTTGAGGTTGAGGTTAGTGTTGGGATTGGGGTTGGGGTTAGGGGTTGTGATTGTGGTTGGGTTTAGGTTTGGGTTTGGGGTTGGGGTGAGGGTTGGGGTTAGAGTTAGGGTTATAATTGGGGTTGAAGTTAGCGTTGGGGTTGGGGTTAGGGTTAGTGTTGGGTTACAGTTAGGGTTGGGGTTCGTGTTAGGGTTGGTTTAGGGTTAGTGTTAGTGTTAGGGTTAGGGTTAGGGTTCGTTTAGGGTTAGGGTTAGGGTTCGGGTTAGGGTTAGGTTTCGGGTTAGTGTTATGGTTTCGTGTTAGGGTTAGTTTGGGTTTAGTGTTAGGGTTAGGGTTAGGGTTGGGGTTACCATTAGGGTTAGGGTTAGTGTTAGGGTTGGTTTGGGTTTAGGGGTTAGGGTTAGTGTTAGGGTTCGGGTTAGGGTTTGGGTTAGGGTTAAGTTTAGGGCTAGGTTGGGGTTAGTTTGGGTTGAGGTTGAGGTTAGGGTTGGGGTTGGGGTTGGGGTTGGGTTGGGACTGGGGTTGGGGTTAGGGTTGGGATTGTTGTTGGGTTTAGGGTTGGGTTAGGGGTTAGGGTCAGGGTTGGGGTTAGGTTGGGTTAGGGTTGGGGTTGAGGTTGCGTTGGGGTTGGGGTTAGGGTTAGTGTTGGGTTGGGTTAGGGTTGGGGTTCGTGTTAGGGTTCACCGTTTGGGTTGGGTTAGGGGTGGGGTTGGGTTCCTGTTGGGTTGGGTTGGGTTAGGTTACGTTAGGGTTAGGGTTGTGGTTCGTGTTAGGATTAGGGTTAGGGTTAGGGGTGGTGGGTTCGTTATGGTTCGGGTTAGGGTTAGTGTTAGGGTTAGGTTGGGGTTCGGGTTCGGTTTAGGGTTAGGGTTAGGGTTGGGTTTTGGGGTTAGGGTTAGGGTTCGGTTTAGGTTGGGTTAGGTTTAGGGGTTTGGGTTAGGGTTAGGGGTTTAGGGTTGTGTTAGGGTTAGGGTTGGGTTAGGTTTAGGGTTAGGGTTAGGGTTATGGTTAGGGTTGGGGTTCGGGTTGGGTGTTGGGGGTTAGGTGTTGGGGTTTGGGGTTAGGGTTAGGGTTCGTGTTGGGGTTAGTGTTGGGTTAGGGTTAGGGTTAGGTTCAGGGTTGGGGTTAGGGTTAGTGTTAAGGTTAGGGTTAGGGGTTAGGTTTAGGGTTAGTGTTAGGGTTAGCACTAGGGTTAGGGGTAGGTTACGGTGTGTTGGGTTAGGGTTGAGGTTGAGGTTAGTGTTGGGATGGTTTGGGGTTGGGGTTGGGATTGTGGTTGGGTTTAGGTTGGGGTTGGGGTTAGGTTGGGGTTGGGGTTAGTGTTAGGTTTAGGGTTAGGTTGGGGTTGAAGTTAGCCTTGGGGTTGGGGTTAGAGTTAGTGTTGGGTTACAGTTAGGGTTAGGGTTCGTGTTAGGGTTAGTTTAGCGTTAGTGTTAGGTTTATGGTTCGGGCTAGGGATAGGTTTAGGACTAGGGCTAGTCCTAGCGCTAGGATTAGTCTGGGGTTAGGGCTAGGGTTAGGGTTAGTGTTTAGTGTTATGTTTAGGGTTAGAGTTAAGTGTCAGGGTTAGGGTGAGGCCTTAGGGTTAGGGTAAGGGTTAGGGGTAGTTCTAGGGTTAAAGTTGGTGGTTTAGGGATGAGGGTTAGGGTTAGGATTGGGTTGGGGTTAGGGTTGGGGAAAGTTTGGGCTTGGGGTGTGTGTTGGGGTTCATAGTTAGGGTTAGGGTTAGAGGTTAGGCCTAGGGCTAGGGTTAGTGTTAGGGTAGGGTTATGGTAGGGTTGGGGTGTGTGGTGTTAGGTTTAGGGTTAAGGGGTTAGCATTACCCTATTAGGTTTATTGTTAGGTTTACAGTTGGGTTTAGGGTTTAGGGTTAGGGTTAGGGTGGGGTTAGGGTTACAGTTAGGGTTAGGGTTGTGGTGGGGTTCAGGGTTAGGGTTGGGGATAGGGTTTGGGGTTAGGGTTGGGGGGTTGGTTGGGTTGTTGTTAGCGTTACTCTTAGGTTTAGGGTTAGAACAGGTTTGGGGTTAGGGGTTAGGGTTGGGTGGGTTAGGGTTAGGGTTTGGTTTGGGGTTAGGGTTGGGGGTTAGGGTAATGTGTTACTCTTGGGTTTTGGGTTAGGGTTAGGGTTCGGGTTGAGGGTTAGGGGTTACGGTTGGGGGTTAGGTTTAGGGTTAGGGTTTGGTTTAGGGTTAGGGTTAGGGGTTAGGGTTAGCGTTAGGCTTACCATTAGGGTTAGGAAGTTTAGGGGTTAGGTTTAGGGTTGGGGTTGGGGTTAGGGTTAGGGGTGTTGGTTAGGGATTGGTGTTAGGGTTAGTTTTCGGGTTTGGTGTTGGGGTTGGCCGGGTTAGGGTTAGGTTTGGGGTTTGGTTTGGGGTTAGGGTTAGGGTTGGGTTTAGGGTAGCATTACTCTTAGGTTTAGGGTTACAAGAAGGTTTAGGAGTTAGGAGTTAGGGATTAGGAGCTTAGAGTTAGGGTTAGTGTTGGGGTTAGGGTTATGTTTGGACTTGGTTGGGTTGGGGTTGGGGTTGGGGTTTAGGGTTAGCGTTACTCTTAGGTTTAGGGTAAGGGTTGGGGTCGGTTAGGGTTGAGGTTGGGGATGGGCTTAGTGTTGGGGGTTGGAGCTTAGGGTTAGAGGTTTGGTTTAGGGTTAGGTTTGGGGTTAGGGTTTGGTTTGGGGTTAGGGTTAGTGTTGGTGTTGGCGTTACTCTTGGGTTTAGGGCCAGAAAGTTTAGGGTTAGGGTTAAGGTTAGGGTAAGAGTAAGGTTTAGGGCTAGGGTTGGTTTTGGGTTGGGCTAGTGCTGAGTCATTTAGGGTTAGCGTTAGGGTTAGGGTTACTGTTAGGGTTAAGTTTGAAGTTTGAGGTTCAGGGTCAGGTCAGGGTCAGGGGTATTTTTGAGTTTAGCGTTAGGTTTACCATTAGCGTTAGGGTCCCCGTTGGGGTTAGGGTTAAAACCTGGGCTGGGGTCAGAGTTAGGAATAGGGGTAGGGAAGGGCTGGAAGTTGGGGTTGGGTTTGGGGCTAGGTTGGGCGATTAAGATTGGGTTTATTGGTAGGTGGAGTGTTTAGGTGGTGGGACTGGGAGTTGGGGTTAGGGTTGGGGTTGGGGTTGGGGTTAGGGTTTGGGGTTGGGGTTAGGGTGAGGTTGGGGTTAGGGGTTGGGGGATAGGGTGGGGGTTGGGGTTAAGGTTAGACGCTTGGGGGTTGGGGTTAGGGGTTAGGGGGTAGGGTTACGGAAATGGGGATTGGGGTTCGAGATTAGGGTTTAGTTTGGGGTTGGGGTTGAGGAGAAGCGTTACGCTTGGGGTTGGGGATTAGTGAAAGGGTTTAGTGTTAGGGTTGGGGTTCGGGGTTAGGGGGTAGGGTTAGGGTTCGGGGTTAGGACTTAGGGTTCGGGTTGGGTTAGGGTTAGGGTTCGGGTTAGGGTTAGGGTTGGTGAGATAGCGTTAGGGCTTAGGAGTTTAGGGTTGAAAATTTTAGGGTTAGCGTTAGGATTGGAACAGGGTTGGGTAAAGGTTAGGTTTGCGAGGTTGGGGTTTGGTTTAGGTTTAGGGTTAGTGTTCAGTGTTTAGGGTTAGCGTTAGGGTTAGTGTTACTGTTAGGGTTAGGTTTGAGGTTTAGGGTCAGGGGTCGGGGTCAGGGTCAGGGTAATTGTTAGGGTTAGCGTTAGGGTTACCATTACCCGTTTGGGTTTGGCGATTAGGTTTAGGGGTTAGGGGGTTAATGTTGGTGTTAGGAATAGGGTTAGCATTTAGCATTAGGGTTAGGTTTAGGCTAAGGTTGGGGGTTGAGGTTGGGTTGAGGGTTGAGGTTAGGAGGTTGGGACTGGGGTTGGGTTAGGGTTGGGATTGTGGTTGGGTTTGGGGTTAGAGTGAGGTTTGGGGTTGAGTTAGGGTTAAGTTGGGGGTGGAAGTTAGCGGCGTTGGGGATGGGGTTAGGGTTGTGTTGGGTTACAGTTAGGGTTAGGGTTCGTGTTAGGGTTAGTTTGGGTTGAGTGTTAGGGTTCTAGGGGGGGGGAGTTAGGTTTAGGGTTGGGTAGTTAGTGTAGTTGATGTTAGGGGTAGGGGTAGGGTTAGGATTCGTGTTAGGATTAGGGTTAGAGTTGGGGTTAAGGGTTTCTGGTAAGGGTTAGTTTTCGTGTTGGGGTTAGTTTAGGGTTAGTGTTAGGGTTCGGGTTAGGCTTAGGGTTCGTGTTAATGTTAGGTTTAGGTTTACGGTTAGAGTTCGGTTTAGGTTTTAGGATTGAGAGTTAGGTTTAGGAGCGGTTCGGTTGAGGGTTAGAGATAAGGTTAGGAATTGGCGTTAGGGTCCGGATTAGGGTTGGGCTAAGGGGTTGGGTTAGGGTTAGGGTTAGAGTTGGTTGGGGAGTTGGGGTTGGGGTTGGGGTTAGGGTTGGGGTTAGGGTTAGTGTTAGGTTATTGTTTAGGGTTAGTGTTGGGGTTTGGGTTAGGGTTGGGTTTAGTGTTAGGGAGGGTTAGTGTTAAGAATTAATGTTGAAGGGTTAGCGTTGGGGGTTGTGTTAGGGGTTATTTTTGGTTTTACAAGTTAGGGTTAGGATGGGGTTCAGTTAGGGTTTGGTTGCGGTTAGTTTTGGTGTTTGGTTTGCGGTTAGGGTTGGTTTGTGGTTCGGTTTGGGTTAGGGTTGGGGTTAGGGTGAGGAGTGGTGTTAAGTTTAGGGTTGGGACTTGGGTTGGGGTTAGGGTTCGTTAATTTGTTAGGGTTATTGTTAGGGGTTAGGGTTCGTGTTAGGGGTTAATTTAGGGTTGTGTGTTAGGGTTGGGTTTGGGTTTTGGGTGGTTAGGTTTTGGTTCGGGTTTTGGTTAGGGTTTGTGTTAGGGTTAAGTTTATATTAGTGGTTGCAGTTAGGGTTAGTGTTAAGGTTAGGGTTGGTTTTAGGGTGGGTTCGTGTTGGGGTTAGCGTTTTGGCTTAAGTGTTACTATTAGGGTTCTTGTTAGGTTTTCGGCGTTGGGTTAGGGTTTGGGGTTAGGGTTGGGGTGGGGGTTAGAGTTGGGGGTTAGGTTTTAGGGATAGGGTTAGGCTTAGGGTTGGGGTTAGGTATAGGGTTAGGGTTTGTGTTAAGCTTCCTCTTGGGTTTAGTTAAGGTTTAGGGTTCGTGTTAGTGTTAGTTTAGGGTTTAGGTATGGGTTTGTTTATGGTTGGGGTAGGGGTTAGGGTTAGTGTTACTCTTAGGTTTGGGTTACGGGTTAGGGTTAGGGGTTATGTTGGGCTTGGGGGTTGGGCTTAGGATTGGGGTTTGGGGTTTGGTTTGGGTTTGGGGTTTGGGTTGGGGTTTAGCGTTACTCTTGGGTTTGGGGTTAGGAGTTTAGGTTTTAGGTTTGGGGTTGGGGGTTAGGCTTAAGTGTTAGGGTTTGGGTTAGGGGTAGTGTTAGGGTTAGTTTTGGGGTTTCGTTATGGGGTTAGGGTTAGGGTTAGGTTTGGGTTTGGGTTAGGGTTGGGGTTGAGGTTTTGTTGCGACTTAGTTTGCGGTTAGAAAAGGTTTGGTTGTGGTTGTTGGGTTAGGGTTAGGGCTTAGGCGGGTTGAGTTTGGGGGTTTAGGTTTATGTTTGGATGGGGTTTGGATTGCCTTGGTTTGGGGTTAAAGTTAGTTTTGGGTGATTAGCATTACTCTTGGTTTTAGGGTTAGTTTACAACGTTTGGTGTTAAGTTTATGGTTCGGGTTAGGGTTAGGTTTAGGCTAAGGCAGGCAGCTAAGGATGGGCGGTTAGGGTTAGGGGTTAGGTTTAGTGTTTAGTGTTTTGTTTAGGGTTAGGGTTAAGTGTAGGGTTAGCATGACGCTTTGGTTTAGGGTTAGAGATAGTTTTAGGGTTAGGGTTAGGGTTAGGGGTGAGGGTAATGTAAAGGGTTTTAGGGTTGGGGTTGAGGTTGGTGTTAGGGTTTGGGAGGGGTTAGGCTTAGGATTTGTGTTAGGGGTTATGGTTTAAGGGTTAGGGGTTAGCAGGTTAGGCCTGGGGCTCTTAGGTTGGGTTAGGGTAGTGTTGGGGTAGAGGTTGGTGTTGGGGTTAGGGTTGTTGTTAAGGTTAGCTTTAGGGGTTGGGGTTTATTGTTAGGTTTAGGGTTTAGCGTTATGGTTAGTTTTGGGTGGTTTAGGTTTGTTAGGGTTCAGGGTTGGGTTGTTTTTAGTGTTGAAGCTGTTGGGTTAGCTTTAAGGTTTAGTGTTGGGGTTAGGGTGGCTCTTGGTTTAGGGTTAGTGATTTGGCGTTAGGGTTAGGGGTTAGGGCTAAGGGTTTGGTTTTGGTTTCGGGTTAAGATTAGGGTTGGGGTTGGGGTGGTGTTGCTCTTAGGTTTGGGGTTGTGGTTGGGTTTAGGGTTGGGTTTGGGGTTAGGGTGGGGGTTGAGGTTAGAATTGAGTTGATTTGGGTTAGGGTTAGGGTGAGCGTTGGCTTAGGTTTAGGGTTTAGTGGGTTGGGTTGCGGTTGGGGTTGGGAGGGTTAGTGTTTGGTGTTTTAGGTTGGGTGTTGGTGTTAGTTTTAGTGTTAGGTTTAGTTTAGGGTTAGTGTTAGTTTGGGTTGGGTTTTGGGTTAGGGTTCGGTTAGGGTGGGGTTAGCAGGTTACTCTTCCATTTAGGGTTAGGGTTTGGGTTAGGGTTTAGGGGTTAGTGTTGGGGTTAGGGTTAGTGTTGGGGTTATTGTTATGTTTGTAGGGGTTGTGTTAGGTTTAGGGTTGGGGGTTAGGGTTCGTGTGAGGGGGTTTAGGGTACTGTTAGGATTAGCAGGGTTAGGGTTAGTTTTCGGGTTTGGTGAGGTGTCGGGTTGGCTTAGGGTTAGGGTTGGGTTTAGGGTTGGTGTTTAGGGTTAGGGGGATGGTTACTGTTGGGTTAGTGTGCTCTTGGGTAGTTAGAAGGTTTAGGTGTTGGGGTTATGGTTAGGTTAGGGTTAGGTTTGGTGTTGCGGTTGGGTTTAGTGTTGATGTTAGTGTTGGTGTTTAGGGTGGCGTTAGGTTTAGTGTTGCTGTTACGATTAGGTTTGGGTTTAGGGTTGGGTTAGGGTTAGGGTTATCATTAGGGTTGGGTTTAGGGTTACCGGTTAGTTTGGTCTTCGTGTTGGTTTAGGGGTTAAAAAAGAGGGGGGTTAGGGTTCGTGTTCGAGTTGGGTTCGATTTTAGCTTAGGGTTCGGGTTGGGCTTACGGTTGGTGTTATGGTTGTGGTTGCAGGGTTTAGCTGCGGTTCGTGTTCCGGTTCTGGTTTGGTTGGTTAGGTTTGGGTTTGGTTAGGGTGTGGGTTAGGGTTAGAGTTAGGGTTAGGATTGGGGGTTGGGGTTAGCTTTAGGGTTAGGGGTTGGGGTTAGGGTTAGGTTAGAGTTTAGGGGTTCGGGTTCATGTTAGGTTAGGTTTGGGTTTAGGGTTGGGTTAGGGATCGGGTTAGGGTTAGTGTTGGGGGTGGGTTAGGGTTAGGGTTGGGTTAGGGTTAGGGTTAAAGTTAGGGTTTGGGGTAGGGGTTAGGAGTTAGGGGTTGAGGTTTAGGGTTCAGGTTGGGGTTAGGGTTTCGGGTTAGGTTTAGGGTTAGGTGTTAGGGTTAGTGTTAGGATTAGGGTTAGGGGTTGGGTTCGGTTTGGTGTTAGGGTTATTGTTAGGGTTGGTGTTAGGGTTAAGGTTGGGGATGAGTTAGGGTTCGAGGTGAGGTTAGTGTTGGGTTGGGGTTTGGGGTTTAGGGGTTGGGATTGGTTGGTTGGGTTTAGGGGTTGGGGTTGGGGTTAGGGTTAGGGCCTGGGGTTTGGGTTTAGGGTTAGGTTAGGTTTGGGGTTCGGGTTTAGGTTTAGGGTTAGTGTCCAGGGTAGTGGGCTTAGAGGTTGGGGTTGGTGTTGGGGTTGGGAGTTAGTTTAGGGTTTGGTTTAGGGTTAAGGGTAGGGGGTTCGGACTAGGGTTAGCGCTGCAGATTTAGGTTAAGAGAGGGTTGGGTTACGGTTAGGGTTAGGGATTAGGGTTCAGTGTTGGTTGGGCTTACCCCGGTTAGGGTTTGAGTTAGGGTTAGGATTGGGGTTAGGGTTTGGTTTAGGGTTAGGGTTCGTGTTAGGGTTAGTGTTACTCTTAGGGTTTAGGATTAGAAAGGTTAAGGGGTTAGGGTTAGGGGTTAGGGGTTAAAGTAAGGGTTAGGTTTAGGGTTAGGGTTTGGTTTAGGGTTGGGGTTAGTGTTAGTGTTTAGGGTTAGCTTTGGGGTTAGGGTTACTGTTAGGGTTAGGTTTGCCGCTTGGGGTCAGTGTCAGGGTCAGGGTCAGGGTAATTGTTAGGGTTAGCGTTAGGGTTACCATTAGTGTTACGGTTAGCGTTAGGTTTAGGTTTGGGGGATAGGGTTAGTGTTAGGAATAGGTTTAGGTTTTAGCGTTAGGGTTGGGGGTTAGGGCTGAGGTTGGGGTTGGGGTTGGAGTTGAGGTTGAGGTAAGGGTTGGGACTGGGGTTGGGGTTAGGGTTGTGATTGTGGTTGGGGTTTAGGGTTGGGTTTGTGGTTAGGGTGAGGGTTGGGGTTAGAGTTAGCGTTAGGATTAGGGTTGAAGTTGCGTGGGGTTGGGGGTTAGTGTTGGGGTTAGGGTTAGTGTTGGGTTACAGTTTTAGGTGTTAGTGTTAGGTTAGGGTTAGGGTTAGGGTTAGGGTTAGGGTTCGGGTTAGTGGTTCGTGTTAGGGTTAGTTTAGGATTAGTGTTACGGTTCGGGTCCGTGTTAGGGTTAGTGTTAGGGTTCGGGTTCGGGTTAGGGTTTGGGTTGGGTTTGGGGTTAGGGTTCGGGTTCGGGTTGGGTTCGTGTTAGGGTTAGTGTTAGGGTGGGTTAGGGTTAGGGTTAGGTTGGGTTAGGGTTAGGTTAGGGTTCGGGTTCGGGTTGGGTTCGGTTGGGGTTCGTGTTAGGGTTTGGGTTCGGGTTAGGTTTAGGGTTAGGGTTAGGTTTAGGGGTTAGGGTTTGGGGGGTTGGGGTAGGTTAGGGTTAGGGTTAGGGTTATGGGTGGGTTATGGTTAGGTTAGGGTTAGGGGTTATGGTTAGGGTTTAGGGTTAGGTTAGGGTTAGGGTTGGGGTTTAGGGTTAGGGGTTAGGTTTAGGGTTAGGGGTTAGGGTTAGTGTTAGGTTTAGGGTTAGGGGTTAGGGTTAGGGTTAGTGTTAGGGGGTTATCATTGCGGTTAGGGTTAAGGTTAAAGTTGGGGTTGGGGGTTATGGTTGGGGGTTGAGGATAGTGTTGGGGGGTTGGTTTGCGGTTAGGGTTGGAATTGTGGTTGAGTTTAGGGTTGGGGTTGGGGGTTAAGGTTTAGGGTTGGGTTTAGGGTTAGGTTTAGGAGTTAGGATAGGGGTTGAAATTAGCCTTATGGTTGGGTTTAGAGTTAGTGTTGGGTTACATTTGCAGGGTTAGGGTTGGTGTTAGGTTTAGTTTAACGTTAGTGTTAAGTTTATGGTTCGGGCTAGGATAGGTTTAGGACTAGGGCTAGTGCTAGCGCACGGGATTGGGCTAGGGTTAGGGCTAGGTATAGGGTTAGTGTTTAGTGTTGTGTTTGGGCTTAGAGTTAAGTGTGGGGATAGGGTGAGGGTTAGGTTGGTTAGGGTTAGGGATAATGTTAGAGTTAAGTTTAGGGTAGGGTGAGGTTAGGGTTAGGGTTGGGTTGGTGTTAGGGTTAGGGAATGTGTTTAGGCTTAGGATATGTGTTAGGGTTATATTTAAGGTTAGGGTTAGAGTTAGGCTTAGGGCTGGGGTTAGGGTTAGGGTAGGGTTAGGGTAGGGTTGGTGTTGGGGTTAGATTTAGGGTTAAGGTTAGCATCAAAATTAGATTTATTGTTAGGTTTAGGGTTAGGTTTGGGGTTTAGGGTTGAGGGTTAGGTTTAGGGGTGAGGATTAGTGTTAGGGTTAGGGTTGGGTTAGGGGTTAGTGTTATAGTTGGGGATAGGTTTAGGGATAGTGTTAGGGTTAGCGTTACCTTAGGTTTAGGTTTGAGAAGCGATTTAGGGTTAGGGTTAGGGGTTAGGGTTGGGGTTAGGTTTTGGTTCGGGTTAAGGTTAGGGTTAGGGTTAGGGTAAGTGTTACTCTTAGGTTTAGGGGTTAGGTTAGGGTTAGGGTTGAGTTAGGGTTAGGTTTAGAGGTTAGGGGTTAGATTAGAGTTTGATTTAGGGTTAGGGTTAGGGTTAGCGTTACTCTGGGGTTTAGGGTTAGAAAGAGGTTTAGGTTTCGGGTTAGGGTTAGGGATAGGGTTAGGGTGGGGGGTGTTGGTTAGGGATAGTGTTAGGGTTAGTTTTAGGTTTGGTTTAGTGTTAGGGTTAGGGTTAGATTTGAGGGTTAGGGTTAGGGTGGGGTTAGGTTTAGGGTTAGCATTACTCTTCCATTTAGGGTTAGAAAGAGGTTTAGGGTTAGGGTTAGGGATAGGGCTTAGAGTTAGGAGTAGTGTTGGGGTTATGGTTAAGTTTAGGGTTTGATTTAGGTTTAGGGATAGGGTTAGGTTTAGGGTTAGCATTACTCTTGGGTTTAGGGTGAGAAAGAGGTTTAGAGTTACCGGTTAGGATTGGGGAATGGGTTAATGTTAGGGTTAGGCTTAGATTTTAGGAGTTTCGTTTGGGTTAGGATTAGGGTTAGGGTTTGGTTTAGGGTTAGAGTTAGTGTTAGAGTTAGTGTTACTCTTAGGTTTAGGGTTAGAAAAGGTTTAGGGTTAGGGTTATGGTTAAGGTAAGGTTTAGGTTTAGGGTTAGGGTTTGGTTTGGGGTTAGTGTTAGTGTTAGTGTTTAGGGTTAGCGTTAGGGTTAGGGTTACTGTTAGGGTTAGGTTTAGGTTTAGGGTCAGGGTCAGGGTCAGGGTAATCGTTAGGGTTAGCGTTAGGGTTACCATTAGCGTTAGGGTTAGCGTTAGGTTTAGGGTTAGGGGTTAGGGTTAGTGTTAGGAATAGGGTTAGGTTTTAGCGTTAGGGTTAGTGTTAGGGGGTAAGTTTGGGGTTGGGGTTGGGTTGAGGTTGAGTTTAGCGTTGGGACTGGGGTTGGGGTTAGGTTTGGGATTGTGGTTGGTTTAGGGTTGGGTTTGGGGTTAGGGTGAGGGTTGGCGTTAGAGTTAGGGTTAGGATTGGGGTTGAAGTTAGCGATGGGGTTGGGGTTAGGGTTAGTGTTGGGTTAGAGTTAGGGTTACGGTTCGTGTTAGGGTTAGTTTAGGGATAGTTTTAGGATTAGGGTTAGGGTTCGTGTTAGGGGTTGAAGGGGTTCTGATAGGGTTAGGGTTAGGGATCAGGTTGGGTTGGGGTTTGGTTTAGGGTTAGTGTTCGTGGTGTTAGTGTTAGTTTAGGGTTAGTGTTAAGGTTAGGGTTCTGGTTAGGGTTAGGGTTCCGTTTCGGAATCAGTTTAGGTTTAGTTTTAGGTTAGGGTTAGGGTTAGGGTTAGGTAAGGTGGGTTGGGGTTAGGGTTGGGTTAGGGTTGGGTTGGGGGGGGGGGTTGGGTTGTAGTGTTAAGTTTCGGTTTAGGGTTAGGGGGTAAGTTATGGTTAGGGTTAGTGTTAGGGTTTAGGGTTAGGGGTTAGGGTTAGGTTTAGGGTTAGGGTTGGGGTGGGTTAGGGTTAGTGGTTTCGCGTTAGGTTTAGGGTTAGGGTTAGGGTTAGGGTAGGGCTAGGTGAGGGTGGGGGTTAGGGTTAGTGTTCACGCCAGGGCCTAGGCCGGCGGCGGGGCTGGGGTAGGCGGAGGGGACTTGGGGTTAGGGGGTTAGGGTTGAAATTGTGGTTTGTGGTTTTAGGGTTGGGATTGGGTTTGGGGTTAGTGTGTAGGGTTTGGGTTAGGTTAGGGAGGGTTGGTGCTGGGCCCAAGTAGGGTTGGGTAGGTAGTTATAGTTAGGTTTAGGATTAGGGTTAAAGTTTGGGTTGGGGTTAGGTTTGAGGTTGAGGTTAGTGTTGGGACTTGGGTTGGGGTTAGGGTTGGAATTTTGGTTGGGTTTAGGGTTGGGATTAGGGTTAGTGTTAGTGTTGGTGTTAGGGTTAGTTTAGCGTTCGTGTTAAGTTTATGGTTCGGACTAGGTATAGGTTTAGGACTAGGGCTAGTGCCGGCGCTAGGGATTGGGCTAGGGGTTAGAGCTACGGTTAGGGTTAGTGTTTAGTGTTATGTTTAGGGTTAGAGTTAAGTGTAGGGATAGTGTGAGGGTTAGGGTTGGGGTTAGGGTGTTAGTGTTAGGGATAGTGTTACAGTTAAGGTTAGGGTTAGGGATGGGGTTAGGGGGGGTTAGGGTTAGTGTTTAGTGTTATGTTTGAGGTTTAAAGTTAAGTGTAGGGTTTTGGTTTTGGTGTCACGGTTAGGTTTAGGGTTAGGGTTAGGGGTTAGGGATAGGATTAGTGTTAGGGGTTATCGTTAGTGTTAGGGTTAGGGTAAATGTTGGGGTTGGGGTTAGGGTTGAGGATGAGGTTAGTGTTGGGACTTGGATTGGGTTTAGGGTTGGGATTGTTGTTGGGTTTAGGGTTAGGGTTGGGTTTAGGGTCATGGTTGGTGTTAGGGGTAGGTTTACGGATGGGATTGGGGTTGAAATTAGCTTTGTGGTTGGTGTTAGAGTTAGTGTTGAGTTACAGTTAGGGTTAGGGTTGGTGTTAGGTTTAGTTTAGCGTTAGTGTTAAGTTTATGGTTCCGGACTAAGGATAGGTTTAGGACTAGGGCTAGTGCTAGCGCTAGGGATTGGGCTAGGGGTTAGGGCTAGTGTTAGGGTTAGTGTTTAGTGTTATGTTTAGGGTTAGAGTTAAGTGTAGAGATAGGGTGAGGGGTTAGGGTTAGGGATAGTGTTAGGGATTTAAGATTAGGGTTAGGGATGAGAGGGTTAGGTTATGTTTTGGGGGTTAGGGTAAGGAAAAGAGTTTAGAGCTTAGGATATGTGTTAGGGTTATAGTTAGGGTTAGGGTTAGAGTTAGGCCGAGGGCTAGGGTTAGGGTTAGGGTGGGGTAAGGGTAGGGTTGATGTTGGGGTTAGGTTTATGATTAAGGTTAGCATTACCAGTAGGTTTATTGTTAGGTTTAGGGTTAGGTTTAGGGTATAGGGTTAGGGTTAGGGTTAGGGGGTTAGGATTAGGTTTAGGGTTAGTGTTGGCATAGGGGTAGGGTTAGGGTTAGGGTTTGGTTTAGGGTTAGGGTTAGGGTTAGGGATAGGGTTAGGGTTAGGGGTGTTGGTTAGTGATAGTGTTAGGGTTAGTTTTAGGGGTTGGTTTAGGGTTAGGGTTAGGTTAGGTGTAGGGTTTGGTTTAGCGTTAGGGTTAGGGTTAGGATTAGGGTTAGTGGTACTCTTAGGTATAGGGTTACAAGAGGTTTAGGGTTAGGGTTAGGGATAGGGCTTAGAGTTAGGGTTAGTGTTAGGGTTAGGGTTATGTTTAGGGGTTTAGTTTAGGGTTAGGGTTAGGTTTAGGATTGGGGTTAGCGTTACTCTTGGTTTAGGGGGGGGTTTTAGATTCAGTTAGGGTTAGGGGTTAGGTTAGTGTTAGGGGTTAGGGTTACGGTTTGGTTTCAGGGGTTGTTTTTAGGGTTAGTGTTAGGGTTAGGTTTAGGTTTAGGGTTGGTTTAGGGTTGGGATTAGGGTTAGGGTTTGGTTTAGTGTTAGAGTTAGTGTTAGGGTTAGCATTACTCTTAGGTTTAGGGTTAGAGGTTTAGGGTTAGGGTTAGGGTTAAGGTAGGGGTTAGGTTTAGGATTAGGGTTTGGTTTACGGTTAGGGTTAGTGTTAGTGTTTAGGTTTAGCATTAGGTTAGGGTTACTGTTAGGGTTAGGTTTAGGTTTAGGGTAGGGTCAGGGTCCGTCATGGTAATTGTTAGGGTTAGCGTTAGGGTTACAATTAGCGTTAGGGTTAGCGTTAGGTTTTGGGGTTAGGGGTTAGGGTTACTGTTAGGAATAGGATTAGGGTTTAGCGTTAGGGTTTAGGTTTAGGACTAAGGTTGGGGTTGGGGTTGGGTTGAGGTTGAGGTTAGGTTTGGGACTGGGGTCAGGTTTAGGGTTGGGATTGTGGTTGGGTTTAGGGTTGGGTTTGGGGTTAGGGGTGAGGTTTGGGGTTAGAGTTTGGGTTAGGATTGGAGTTGGGTTAGCGTTGGGGTTGGGATTAGGGTTAGTGTTGGGTTACAGTTAGGTTAGGGTTCGTGTTCAGGTTAGTTTTAGGGTTAGGGTTAGGGTTGGGGTTTGGGTTCGGGTTCGGGTTGGGTTCGGGTTCGGGATCGGTTTAGGGTTATTGTTAGGGTTAGGGTTTAGGGGTGGGGGTTAGGGTTGGGGTTAGGGAAAGCGGTGGGTTAGGTTTAGGGTGGGGGTTAGGTTTAGGGTGAGGGTTAGGATTAGGGTTAGGGTTAGGGGTTAGGGTTAGGGTTAGGGTAAGGGTTAGGGGGTTGGGTTAGGGTTACGGTTAAAGTTTAGGGTTAGGGTTAGGGTTAGGGTTAGGTTTAGGGTGAGAGTTTAGGGTTAGGAGTTAGGATAGGGTTAGGTTAGGTTAGGGTTAGGGTTAGTGTTAGGGGCTATCGTTAGGGTTATAGTTAGGGCTAAGATTGGGGTTGGGGTTGGGTTGAGGTTGAGGTTAGGGTTGGGACTGGGGTTGTGGTTAGGCTTAGGATTGTGGTTGGATTTATGGTTGGGTTTGTGGTTAGGGTGAGGGGTTGGGGTTAGAGTTAGGGTTAGGATTGGGGTTGAAGTCAGCGATGGGGTTGGGGTTAGGGTTAGTGTTGGGTTAGGAGTTAGGGTTAGGGTTCGTGTTAGGGTTAGTTTAGTGTAGGGTAGTGTTTGGGTTGGGGTTAGGACTGATTCGTTGTTAGGGTTATTTTGGGGTTAGTGTTGGGGGTTAGGGTTAGGGTTAGGGTTCATGTTAGGGTTAGGTTTAGGGTTAGGGTTAGGGTTAGGATCAGTGTTAGGGTTAGGGTTCGGGTAGGTAGGGTTAGTGTTAGATTTGGTTTGTTTAGGGTTTAGTGTTAGGGTTCGATTTAGGGTTGGGGTTGGTTCGTGTTAGGGTTAGGGTTAGTGTTAGGGTTCGGGTTAGGGTTAGGGTTCGGGTTAGGGGTTAGATTTCCGGTTCGGTATCGGTCTAGGGGTTGGGTTTAAGTTTAGGGTTAGGGTTGGGGCTGGGTTGGGTTAGGGTTAGGGTTAGGGTTGGTTAGGGTTAGGGTTAGGGGTTAGGGTTTAGGGTTAGGGTTAGGGTTAGGGTTTATGGGTTAGGGTTGAGGGTTAGGGTTGGAGGTTAGGGTTAGGGTAGGGTTAGTGTTAGGGTTAGTGTTAGGGGGTTATCGTTAGGTTTAGGGTTAGGGTTAAAGTTGGGGTTGGGGTTAGGGTTGAGGTTGAGGTTAGTGTTGGGACTTGGGTTGGGGGTTAGGGTTGGAATTGTGATTGGGTTTAGGGTTGGGGATGAGGTTAGAGTTAGGGTTGGTGTTAGGGTTAGTTTAGCATTCGTGTTAAGTTTATGGTTCGGCTGGGGATAGGTTTAGGACTAGGGCTAGTTCTAGCGCTAGGGATTGGGCTGGGATTAGAGCTAGGGTTAGGGTTAGTGTTTAGTGTTATGTTTAGGTTTTAGAGTTAAGTGTAGGGATAGGGTGAAGGGTTAGGGCTAGGGTTAGGGTTAGGTATAGTGTTAGGGTTAAGGTTAGGGTTAGGGATGAGGGTTAGGGTTAGGGTTAGGTTTTGGGGTTAGGATTACGGAAAGAGTTTAGGCTTAGGATATGTGTTAGGGTTATAGTTAGTGTTAGGGTTAGTGTTTGGTGTTATGTTTAGGTTTAAAGTTAAGTGTAGGGTTTGGGTTAGGGGTCAGGGTTAGGGTTGGGGTTAGGGTTTAGGGATAGGGTTGGTGTTAGGGGTTACTTTAGTGTTAGGTTTAGGGTAAATGTTGGGGTTGGGGTTAGGGTTGAGGTTGAGATTAGTGTTGGGACTTGGGTTGGGGTTAGGGTTGGGATTGTTGTTGGGTTTAGGGTTTGGGTTGGTGTTAGGGTTATGGTTGGGGTTAGGGTTAGTTTTAGGGGAGGATTGGGGTTGAAATTAGCTTTGGCCTTTGGTGTTAGAGTTAGTGCTGGGTTACAGTTAGGGTTAGGGTTGGTGTTGAGTGTTAGTTTAGCATTAGTGTTAAGTTTATGGTTCGGACTAGGGATAGGTTTGTTAGGACTAGGGCTAGTGCTGCCCTAGGGATTGGGGTAGGGTTAGGGCTAGGGTTAGGGTTAGTGTTTAGTGTTATGTTTATTGTTAGGTTAAGTGTAGTGATAGGGTGAGGGGTTAGGGTTAGGGTTAGGGTTAGGG
Source organism: Nanger dama (assembly GCA_917880005.1). Classification (NCBI taxonomy): domain Eukaryota; kingdom Metazoa; phylum Chordata; class Mammalia; order Artiodactyla; family Bovidae; genus Nanger; species Nanger dama. The sequence goes on along the minus strand of CAKJTW010000485.1, from coordinate 30,266 downwards.
ATAGTGTTAGAGATAAGGTTAGGGTTAGGGATGAGGGTTAGGGTTATGTTTTGGGGTTTAGGGTAAGGGGAAGAGTTTAGGCTTAGGATATGTGTTAGGGATATAGTTAGGGTTAGGGTTAGAGTTGAGGCCTAGGGCTAGGGATAGGGTTAGGGTAGGGTAAGGATAGGGTTGATGTTGGGTTTAGGTTTAGGGTAGTGAGGTTAGCATTACTATTAGGTTTATTGTTAGGTTTAGGGTTAGGTTTAGGGTATAGGGGTTAGGGTTGGGGTTAGGGGTTAGGATTAGTTTTACAGTTGGGGTTGGCATAGGGGTTAGGATTAGGGTTAGGGTTTGGTTTAGGGTTAGGGTTAGGGTTAGTTAGGGATAGGGTTAGGGTTAGTGGTGTTTGTTAGTGATAGTGTTAGGGTTTAGTTTTAGGGTTTGGTTTTAGGGTTAGGTTTAAGTTTAGGGTTTGGTTTAGGGTTAGGGTTAGATTTGGGGGTTAGTGTTCCTCTTGGGTATGGGGTTACAAGGAGGTTTAGGGTTAGGGTTAGGGATAGGGCTTAGGGAGTTAGGGTTAGTGTTGGGGTTAGGGTTATGTTTAGGGTTTGGTTTAGGGTTCGGGTTAGGTTTAGGTTTAGGGTTAGCGTTACTCTTAGGTTTAGGGTAAAGAGGGTTTCGGGTTACGGTTGGGGTTAGGGGTTAGGGTTAGTGTCAGGGTTAGGCTTAGGATTAGGGTTTGGTTTAGGTTTAGGATTAGGGTTGGGGTTTGGTTTAGGGGTTAGGTTTGGTTAGGTGTTAGTGTTGAGCGTTACTCGTGTTGGGTTAAGGGTTAGGGTTAGGGGTTAGGGTTAGGGTAAGGGTGTTGGGTTTAGGGTTAGGGTTTGGTTACGAGGGTTAGGCTTGGTGTTAGTGTTTAGGTTTAGCGTTAGGGTTAGGGTTACTGTTAGGGTTACGTTTAGGTTTAGTGTCAGCTCAGGGTCAGGGTCAGCGTTTAAGTGTTGTTACGTTAGCGTTAGGGTTAACATTAGGTTTAGGGTTAGCGTTAGGTTTAGGGGTTAGGGGGTTAGAGTTAGTGTTAGGAATAGGGTTAGGGTTTAGCGTTAGGGTTAGTTTAGGGCTAAGGTTTGGGTTGGGGTTGGGTTGAGGTTGAGGTTAGTGTTGGGACTGGGGTTGGGGTTAGGGCTGGAAGTGTGGTTGGGTTTAGAGTTCGGTTTGGGGTGGGGTGAGGGTTGGGGTTAGAGTTAGGTTTAGGATAGGTGTTGAAGTTAGCGTTGGGGTTGGGGTTAGGGTGGGTGTTGGGTTTCAGTTAGGGTTAGGGTTCGTGTTAGGGTTAGTTTAGGGTTAGTGTTAGGGTTCGAGTTCGGGTTAGGGTTCGTGTTAGGGTTAGGAGTTAGGGTTTAGGGTTGGGGTTCGGGTTTAGGGTTAGGGTTAGGGTTAGGTTAGGTTTCGTGTTAGGGTTAGTGTTAGGGTTAGGGTTCGGGTTTAGGGTTAGGGTTCGGGTTAGGGTTAGGGTTTGGGTTTTGGGTTCGGGTTCGGGTTCGGGTTGGGGTTCCGGGTTAGGGTTAGTGGTCTTGTTAAGATTAGGGTTAGGATTAGGGTTAAGTTTGGGGCTTAGGGTTAGGGTTAGGGTTTGGGTTAGGGTTAGGTTTACGGTTAGGGTTAGGGTTAGTGTTAGGATTAGGATTAGTGGTTAGTGTTCGGGTTTAGTGTTAGGGGTATGGTTAGGTAGGGTTAGGGTTAGGGTTGGGTTAGTAAGTTTGGGGTTGGTGTTAGGGTTGAGGTTGAGGTTAGTGTTGTGACTTGGGTTGTGGTTGGGGTTGGGTTGCCGATTGAGTTTAGGGTTGGGGTTGGGGTTAGGTTAAAGTTGGGGTTGGGGTTAGGTTTAGGGTTAGGATTGGGGTTGAAATTAGCCTTGGTGTTGGGGTTAGAGTTAGTGTAGGGGTTACAGTTAGGTTTACGAGGTTGGATGTTAGGGTTGATTTAGCGGTTAGTGTTAAGTTTATGGTTTGGGCTAGGGATAGGTTTAGGACTAGGGCTAGTGCTAGCGCCCGCCGCCCGTTAGGGATTGGGCTAGGGTTAGGACTAGGCTTAGGGTTAGTGTTTAGTGTTATGTTTAGGGTTAGAGTTAAGTGTAGGGATAGGGTGAGGTGTTAGGATTAGGGTTAGGGTTAGGGATAGTGTTAGGGTTAAGTTCAGGGGTAAGGATGAGGGTTAGGGTTGGGTTTTGGGGTTAGGTTTAGGGAAGGAGTTTAGGCTTAGGATATGTGTTAGGGTTATGTTGGGGTGAGTAGGGTTAGGGTAGGGTGAGGCCTAGGTAGGCTGGGGTTAGGGGTTCGGATTAAGGTTAGGGTTCGGGTTAGGTTGTTCGGGTTCGGGTTTCAGGTTTGAGGTATCGGTTAGGTTAGGTTTAAGGGTAGGGGTTAGGATTAGGGCTGGTTAGGGTTAGGGTTAGGGTTAGGGGTGATTAGAGTTAGGGTTAGGGGTTAGGTTTAGGGGTTAGGATTAGGTTTTGGGGTTAGGGATTAGGGTTAGGGTTAGGGTTTAGTTTAGGGTTAGGGTTAGGTTTAGGGTTGGGGGTTAGGGTTACGGTTAGTGTTAGGGGTTATCCTTAGGTTTAGGTTTAGGGTTAAAGTTGGAGTTTGGGTTAGGGGGGTTGAGGTTAGGGTTAGGTGTTGGGACTTGGGTTGGGGTTGGGTTGGGGTTGGGATTGTGGTTGGGTTTTAGGGTTGGTGTTGGGGTTAGGGTTAGGGTTTGGTGTTAGGGTTAATTTAGCGTCGTGTTAAGGTTATGGTTCGGCCAGGTGGGGTGGGTTTAGGACTAGGGCTAGTGCTAGCGCTAGGGATTGGGCTAGGGTTAGGGTTAGGGAGCTAGGGGTTAGGGTTAGTAGTGTTAGTGTAATGTTTAGGGTTAGAGTTAAGTGTAGAGATAGTGTGAGGGGTTGGGGTTGGGGTTAGGGTTAGGGTTAGGGATAGTGTTAGAGTTAAGGTTAGGGTTAGGGATGAGGGTGAGTGTTAGGGTTAAGTTTTGGGGTTAGGATTACGGAAGGAGTTTAGGCTTAGGATATGTGTTAGGGTTATAGTTATGGTTGGGGGTTAGAGTTGGGCCTAGGGCTAGGGTTATGGTTAGGGTTAGGGTTAGGGCAGGGGTTGGTGTTGGGGTGAGGTTTAGGGTTAAGGTTAGCATTACTAATAGGTTTATTGTTAGGTTTGGGGTTTGGTTTAGGGTATAGGGTTAGGGTTAGTGGTTAGGATTGGGGTTGAGGAGGAGGGTTGGGTGGGGTTTAGGGTTAGATTTGGGGATAGGTTTAGGGTTAGGGTTATGGTTAGCATTACTCTTAGGTTTAGTGTTAGAAAGAGATTTAGGTTTGGGTTAGGGTTTAGGGTTGGGATTGGGATTTGGTTTAGGGTCAAGGTTAGGGTTAGGGTTAGGGTTAGTGTTATTCTTGGGTTTAGGGTTAGGGTTAGGGTTAGGGATAGGTTGGGGGTTAGGGTTAGGTGTTAGGGTGAGTGTTATTGTTTGGTTTAGGGTTAGGGTTAGGGTTAGGGTTAGTGTTACCTCTTAGGTTTAGGGTTAGAAGAGGTTTAGGGTTCGGGTTAGGGTTAGGGATAGGGTTAGGGTTAGGGGTGTTTGTTAGGGATAGGGTTAGGGTTAGTTTTGGGGTTTGGTTTAGGGTTAGGGGGGGTTTAGGGTTAGCGTTACGCGTTTAGGGTTAGGTTTAGGGTTAGGGTTCGGGGGGTTAGGGTTAGGGATAGGGTTAGGGTTAGGGTGGGTGTTGGTTAGGGATAGTGTTAGGGTTAGTTTAGGGTTTGGTTTAGGGTTGGGAGTTATGGTTAGGTTTAGGGTTGGCGTTACTCTTAGGTTTAGTGTTACAAGAGGTTTAGGGGTTAAGGTTAGGGATAGGGCTTAGAGTTAGGGTTAGGGTTGGGGTAGGGTTAGGGTTAGGGTTAGGGGTTAGGATTAGGGTTAGTGTTAGGGTTGGTTTAGGGGTTAGGGTTAGGGTTGGGGATAGGTTTAGGGTTAGAGTTAGGGTTAGCGTTACTCTTGGGTTTAGGGTTAGAAGAGATTTAGTGTTGGGGTTAGGGGTTATGGTTAGGGTTAGGGTTTGGTTTAGTGTTAAGGTTAGGGTTAGGGTTAGGTTAAGTGTTACTCTTAGGTTTAGGGTTAGGGTTAGGGTTGGGGTTAGAGTTAGGGGTTAGGGATAGTGGTTAGGGTTAGGGTTAGTGTTTGGTTTAGGGTTAGGGTTAGCATTACTCTTAGGTTTAGTGTTAGAAGAGTTTTAGTGTTCGGGTTAGTGTTAGGGACAGGGTTAGGGTTAAGGGTGTTGGTTAGGGATAGTATTAGTGTTATTTTTAGAGTTTGGTTTAGGGTAAGGGTTAGGGTTAGAGTTTAGGTGGTAGGGTAAGGTGTAGGGTTATGGTTATGGCTAGGGGTTTGGGGTTAGAGTTATCGTAAGTGGTAGGGTTTTGTGTTAGGGTTAGGTGTTAGTGTTTTGGGGGAGGTTTTGGGTAAGGTTTTAAGGTTAGGGTTAGGGGTTGGGTGTTCGGGTCAGGTTAGGGTTAAGGTTTAGGGTTAGGGTTAGGGTTAGGGTTAGGGTTAGCATTACTCTTAGGATTAGTGTTAGAAGAGGTTTTGGTTTAGGGTTAGCATTATAATAGGGCTAGGGTTTGGTTTAGGGTATTAGTGTTAGGGTTAGTTTAGGGTTAGGGTTAGGGAAAGGGTTAGTGTTTGTGTTAGGGTTTTGTTAGGCTTGGGGTTAGGGTTAGGGTTAGGATTAGGTTTAGGGATAGTGTTTGTGTTAGGGTTAGCGTTAGGGTTGGGGTTAGGGTTAGGATTAGGTTTAGGGTTAGGGTTAGGGTTAGTGTTAGAGTTAGGTTTAGCCTTAGGGTTAGGGTTAGGGTTTGGTTAGGGTTTGGGGTAGGGGTAGGGGGTAAGGGTGGGTGTATGTGTTGGGGTTAGGGTTATGGTTTGGGTTGAGTTAGGGTTAGAGTTAGTTTTAGGGTTAGGGTTAAGGGCAGGGGGTAGGGTTTAGGGTTAGGATTTGGCTCAAGGTTAGGCTTAGGGGTTAGTGTTATGGGTAGTGTTAGAGGTTGGGGTATGTGTTGGGTTTGTGTTACGGTTAGGGTTGGGTTAGGGTTAGGGTTACAGTTAGGGTTCAGGGTATAGGGATAGAGTTAGGGTTACTGTTAGGCCTAGGGAGATGGTAAGGATTAGGGTTAGGGTTAGAGTTGGGTTAGGTTTAGGGCTAATTTTTAAGGTTTAGGGTTAATTTTTAAGGTTTAGG
>CAKJTW010000485.1:0-20000 GCA_917880005.1 Nanger dama | reverse complement strand
TACCCTAACCCTAAACCCTAACCATAACCATAACCCTAGCCCTAGCCCCTAGCCCTAACCCTATCCCTAGCCCTAACACTAACCCTAACCCTAACCCTAACCCTAACCTAACCTAACCCTAACCTAACCCTAACCCCAACCAATGACCCTACCCTACACCCTACCCCTAACCCAAACACCTAATCAGAAACCCTAACACCTAACCCTAACTCAAACGCTAACCCTAACCCTAAACCTAACACACCTAACCCTAACCCTAACCTAACCCCTAACCCAAAACCTTACCCATAACCCTAACCCTAACCCTAACCGAAACACTAACCCTAACCTAACCCTAACCCGTAACTAACCCTAACCCTAAACCTACTACTACCCATCTACCTACCCTAACCCTAAACCCTAACACAACCCTAACCTTAACACTAATCCTAACCTCGCACCACCAACCCCTAAACCTACCCCTACCTCCAACACTGACCCTAACATTAAACCTCAACCTATCCCTAAACCCTAAACCCTAAGCCTAACACTAATTTTAACCCTAAACTCTACACACTAACCCTATCCACAACCCTAATCCAACCATAACCCTAACCCTAACCTAACCAGAAGTCCTAACCCTATCCCTACCCCAACCCTAACCCTAAAATTAACCCTAACCCTAGCCCTAGCACTATACCTAGCTCTAACCCTATCCCTACCCCCCAACCTAAACGCTAACCCTAACCGTTAACCCTAAAACCTAAATGTAACCGTAATCCTAACCCTAACACACACAATCCCTAGCCATACCGCTTCCCCTACTCCTACCCCTACCCCTACACATAAGCGTAACCCCTAACCCTAACCCTAATAGTAGCCCTAACCCTATCCCTAGCCCTAACCCCTAACCCCAACTAACCCTACCCTAAACCTAAACCCTAAATCCCTAACACTAACGCTAGCCCTAACCCCAACCCCAAATCCTAAACCTAAACCTAACCCTAACCCTAAACCCTAACCCTAACCTCAGCCCTAGCCAAGCCTAGCCCTAAGCCTAAGCCCTAGCACTAGCCCTAACCCGAACCCTAGCCCTAGCCCTAACCCTATCCCTAGCCCTAGCACTAACCTAACCTAACCCTAAATCTAAACTTCTTCTAACCATAACCCTAACAGTAACACTAACCCTAGCCATAACCCTAATCCCAACCCCAACCCTAACCCTAAACGTACCCCTAACACCATAAACCTAACCCTAACCCTAACACTAAGCCCAACCCTAACACTAACACTAACACTTACCCTAACCTTAACCCTAAATCTAAAACTAACCTTTATCCTAACCCCTAACCCTAATCCTAACGCTAACTCTAACCCTAAAACCTAACTCTAACACTAACCCTAACCCTAAACTCTACATCCTAACCCCAAATCTAACCTTAAATCCTAAACCCAAACTGAACCCTAACCCTAAACCCTAACCCTAACACTAACCTTAACCCTAAACTCTACACCATAACCCTAACCCTAACCCTAATCCTAATCCAACCATAACCCTAACACTAAACCTAACCAGAAGTCCTAACTGTACCCCTACCCCTACCCCTAACCCTAACCTTACCCCCTAACCCTAACCCCAGCCCTAGCACTATCTCTAGCTCTAACCCTATCTCTAGCCCTAACCCTAACCCTAACCCCAACCCCAACCCTAAACCCTAAACCCTAACCTTAACCCTAACCCTAACCCAAACCTAACCCTAACCCTAACCCTAACCCCTAGCCATACCGCTTCCCCTACCCCTTCTCCTACCCCTACACAAAACCCTATCCCCTAACCCTAAACCTAACCCTAGCCGTAACCCTATCCGTAGCCCCAAACCTAAACCCTAACCTTAACCCTAAGCCTAAACCCGAAAACCTAACACTAACGCTAACCCTAACCCTAACCCCAAATCCTAAACCTAAACCTAACCCTAACCAGAAACACTAACCCTAACCCTAACCTTAGCACTTGCCATAGCCCTAGTCCTAGCACTAGCCCTTACCCTATCCCTAGCCCTAGCCCTAACCCTAACCCTAACCCTAAACCCTAAACCCAAACCATAACCCTAAACCCTAAACTGTAACCCTAACCCTAACCCTAAACCGTATACCCTAACCTTAACCCTAACCTAAATGCAAACCCAACCCTATCCCAACCCCTAACCCTAATCCTACACTGAAACCGTACCCCTACCCCATACCCTACCCGTAATCCTAATCCTAACAAAGCCCTAACCCTAAAGATAAACCTAAACCTAACACTAAACCCCAACCCTAACCCTAAACACTAACCCTAACCCTAATCTTAGCCCTAGCTGTAGCCCTAGCCCTAGTACTAGCCCTTGCCCTAACCCTAGCCCTAGCCATGAACTTAACCCTAACCCTAATTCTAACTCTAAACCCTAAACCCTAACCCTAACCCTAACCCAAACCCTAAACCCTATACCCTATACCCTAACCTTAACCCTAACCCAACCCTTTCCTTAACACTAACCCCAACCATACACCCAAACCGTACCCCTACCACTTACCCTACCCATAACCCTAACCCTAACACAACCCTAAGCCTAACCATAACCTTAACCCTATCCCTAAACCCTAAACCCTAACCCTAACTCTAACTCTAAACACTAACCCTAATCCTAATGCTAACACAACCCTAACACTAATGCTAACAGTAACCGTAACCACCAATACAAACACTAACCATAACCCTACCCTAAACCTAACCCTAACCCTAACCCTAACTCTAACCCTAATCCCTAACCCTAACCTTAACCCTAACACTATCCCTAACCCTATCCCTAACCCCTAACCCTATCCCTAAACTTAACTCTAACCCTAACCATAACACTAAACACTAACGCTAACCCTAGCCCTAGCCCTAGCCCTAGCCCCAGACCTAGCACTAGCCCTAGTCCTAAACCAATCCCGAGCCAGAACCATAACTCTAAACCTAACCCTAAACCAAACCCTAACCCTAACCCTAACCCTAACAAAAACCCCAACCCAAACCCTAACCCCTAACCCTAACCCTAACACTAACTCTAACCCTAACCCTAACCCTAACCCTAACCCTAAATCTCTTCTAACCCTAAACCTAATAGTAACGCTAACGCTAACCCTAACCCTAACACTAAACCAAATCCTAAACCAAACCCTAACCCTAACTCTAAACCTAAACCAAAACCTAACCCTAAACCTAACCCTAACCAAAACCACTAACCCTAACCCTAACCCTAACCCTAAACCTCTTCGAACTCTAAACCTAAGAGTAATGCTAACCCTAACCCTAACCCTAACCCCTAACCGTAACCCTAGCCCTAGGTCTAACTCTAACCTTAACCCTAACTTTAACCCTAACACATATCCTAAGACTAAACTCTTTCCCTAACCCGAACCCTAAACCCTAACCCTAACCCTAACATTAATCCCTAACCCTAACCTTAACCCTAACACTATCCCTGACCCTAACCCTATCCTTACCCTTAACTCTAACCCGAACAAAACACTAAGCACGAACCCGAACCCTAGCCCTAGCACTAGCCCTATCCCTAGACCTAGCACTAGCCCTAGTCCTAAACCTATCCCTAGCCCGAACCATAACCCTTACACTAACCCTAACTCTAACTCTAACCCAAAACCAAACCTTAACCCTAACCCTGACCCTAACCAAAACCCCTTACCCTAACCCTAACCCTAACCCCTAACCCTAACACTAACTCTAATCCTAACCCTAACCCTAAACCCTAACCCTAACCCAAACCCTAACCTTAACCCTAACACTAACCTTAAACACTAACCCTAACCCTAAACCCTAACCCTAACCCCTGACCCTAAACCTAACACTAGCCCTAGGTCTAACTCTAACCTTAACCCTAACTTTAACCCTAACACATATCCTAAGCCTAAACTCTTTCCCTAACCCTAACCCTAAACCCTAACCCTAACCCTATCATTAATCCCTAACCCTAACCTTAACTCTAACACTATCCCTAACCCTAACCCTAACCCCTAACCCTATCCCTACCCTTAACTCTAACACTGACCATAACACTAAACACTAACCCTAACCCTAGCCCTAGCACTATCCCTATCCCTCGACCTAGCACTAGCCCTAGTCCTAAACCTACCCTTAGCATGAAACATAACCCTTACAATAACCCTAAACCTAACCCTAAACCAAACCCCGTACCCTAACCCTAACCCTAACAAAAACCCCTAACCCTAACACTTACCCTAACCACTAACCCTAACCCTAACACTAACTCTAACCCTAATCCTAACCCTAATTCCTAACCCTAACCTTAACCCTAACCCAAACCCTTACCCTAACTCTAACTCTAACCCTAAACCCTAACCCCTAACCCTAAACCTAACACTAACCCTAAACCTAACCCTAACCCCCAACCCCAACCCTATCCCCAACCCTAAACCCAACCCTGATTCTAAACCCAACCTGAACCCTATACCCAACCACAATACCAACACTTACCCCAAACACAATCACAACCCTAACCCCAACTTCAACCCTAACCCCAACCCCAATGCTTACTCTAACCATACCCCTAACCCTAATACCTAACACTAACCCCTAACCCCTCACCCTCACCCCTAACCCTAACCCTAACCAAAACCCTAATCAAAACCCTAACCCTAACACTAACCCTAACCCTAACCCTACACTAACCCTAACCCTAGCCCTAGGCCTAACTCTAACCCTTACCCTATCTTTAACCCTAACACATATCGTAAGCCTATGTTCTTTTCCCCTAACCCTAAGCCTAAACCCAAACGCGAACCCTAACCGTTATCCCTAACCCTAATCTTAACCCTAACACTATCCCTAACCCTAACCCTAACCCTAAAGCTAACTCTAAACCTAACCCTAAACCCTAACCCTAAACCTAACCCTAACACCAACCCTAACCCAAACCCTAACCCCAACCCTAAACATAACCCCAACCCCAAACCTAACCCTAACCCCAAACCCTAACCCTATCCCTAACCCCAACCCTAACCCTAACTCCAATCCCAACCCTAAACCCAACCACAATCCCAAACCTAACACCGACCCAATCCCAACCCTAACCCCAACCTCAACCCTAAACCCAACCCCAACCCTAACACTAACGCTATCCCTAACCCTAATCCCAAACCCTAACCCTAACTCTAGCCCTAACCCCTAACCCTAACCCTAAACCTAATCCCTGACCCTAACTCTCACCCTAACCATGACCCTAACCCTAACCAAAACCCCTAACCCTAACCCTAACCCTAATCCTAACCCTAAAACCTCTTCTAAACCTAAACCCAAGAGTAACGCTAACCCTAACCCCAACCCTAACCAAAATCCGTAACCCTAACCCTAACCCTAACCCTCTTCTAACCCTAAACTTAAGAGTAACGCTATCCCTAACCCTAACCTTAACCCCAACACCCAACCCGGTTAGAGTTAGTGTTAGGGTTAGGGGTTAGGTTAGGGTTAGTGATTAGCTTTAGGGTTAGGGTTAGGGTTAGGTTGGGGTTGGGGTTAGGTTTGAGGTTAGATTTAGGGTTGTGATTGGGGTTAGAGTTATCGCTGGGATTGCGGTTGGGTTTAGGTTTGGGGTTGGGGTTAGCGTTAGGGTTGAGATATGGGTTAAATTCAGGGTTAGGGTTGGGGTTAGGGTTAGGGTTGTGGTTGGTATTAGGGTTAGGGCTGGAGTTATGGTTATGGTTAGGGTTGGTGTTAGTGTTAGGCTTAGGGTTAGGGTTAGGGTTAGCGGTCACGGTTATGCTTATGGTTTAGGGTTAGGGTTAGTGTTAGTGTTAGGGTTAGGGGGACTAGGTTTAGGGTTAGGGCTTGGGTTAGGGTTGGGGTTGGGGTTAGGCTTGAGGTTAGGTTTAGGGTTGTGATTGGGGTTGGGTTTAGGGTTGGGATTGTGGTTGGGTTTAGAGTTGGGGTTGGTGTTAGGGTTAGGGTTGGGTTATGGGTTAAGTTCAGGGTTAGGGTTGGGTTAGGGTTAGGGTTGGGGTTGGTGTTAGGGTTAGGGCTGGGGTTATGGCTATTGATAGGGTTGGTGTTAGGGCTAGGCTTAGGATTAGGGTTAAGGTTAGGGGTTAGGGTTAGGGCTTAGGGCTAGGAATAGGGTTGGGTTAGGCTTAGGGTTAGAGTTAGTGTCAGGTTTAGGGTTAGGGGTTAGTGCTAGTGCTAGGGCTATGGTTAGGGATTTTGGTTAGGGTTAGGGGTTAGGCTTAGGGTTTGTTTAGGGTTAGGGCTAGGGTTATGGCCTGGGCCAGGCATAAGTTTAAGACCAGGGCTAGTGCGAGGGCTAGGGATAGGGCTGGAGCTAGGGCTAGGGTTAGGGTTAGGGTTTAGTGTTATGGTTAAATTTAGAGTTGAGTAGGGATAGGGTTAGGGGTTAGTGTTAGGGATAGTGTTAGGGTTAAGGTTAGGGTTAGGGATTAGGGTTAGGGTTAGGGTTAGGGAAAAGTTTAGGCTTAGATTATGTGCTAGGGTTAAATTTAGGGTTAGGGTTAGAAGTAGACCTAGGGCTACGGTTAGGGTTAGAGTAGAATTAGAGTAGGGTTGGCGTTGGGGTTAGGTTTCGGGTTAAAGTTAGCGTTACTATTAGGTTCGCCACAACTAACCCTAACTCTAACCCTTGTCCCAACCCAAACCCTAACTGTAAACCTACCCTAACCCTAAACCTAACCCTAATCCTAACACTAACCCCAACACTAATCCTAACCCTAACCCTAACCCTAACCCTAAATCTAAACTAACCTTAACCCTAACCCTAACCAATAAAGCTAACCCTAACACTAAAGCGTAACCCTAACCCTAACACTAAACACTAACCCTAACCCTAACCTTTACCCTAGCTTTAGTCCTAGCCCCAGCACTAGCCCTTGCCCTAAACCTATCCCTAACCCTAACCCTAACCCTACCACTAACCCTAGCCCATCCCTAACCCTAACAACAACACTAATTCTACCCCTACCCCTACCCCTACCCCTAAACACCTAACTCTAACCCTAACCCAACCCTAACCCTAACCCTAACACTAACCTAAACCCCTAACCGTACCCCTACCCCAACCGTAACCCTAACCCTATCCCTAGCGCTAGCCCCAAACCTAGCCCTACCCCTAACCCTGCCCCTAACCCAACCATAACCATAACCCTACCTCTAACCCTAACCCTAACCCTAACCCTAACCCCGTGCCCTAAACCTATCCCTAATCCTAACCCTAACCCTAACCCTAACCCTAAACACTGAACCCTAACCCTAACCCTAACCACAACCCCTAACATACCCCTTCCCTCAACCCTAACCCTAACCCTGAACAATGAACCTAACCCTAGCCCTAAACCCTAACTCTAACCCTAAACTAACCTTAACCCTAAATTCAAAACCCTAATTCTATCCCTATTCTAACCCTAACCCTAAACATAAACCTCTTCTACCCTAAGCCTAACAGTAACATTAACCACAACCACAACCCTACCCCTACCCCTATGCCTAAACCTAACCGTAGCCCTAGCCCTAGTCCTAAACCTAACCCTAACCCTAACCCAACCTTAACCCTAACCTTAACTCTATCCCTCACCCTATCCCTAAACTATAAACCCTAAGCCTAACCCTAAACCTAACACACATCTAACCCCAACGCCAACCCGAACCCTAACCATACCCTAACCCTAAACTTAATCCTAAACCTAACCCTAACCCTAACCTTAACCCTAACCCTAACCCTAACCCTCACCCTAACCCTAACCCTAACCCTAACACTAATCCCAAGCTATACCCCATCCCCTATCCCTACCCGTAACCCTAACCGCAAACCCTAAACCTAACCCTAGACCTAACACTATCCCTAGCCCTAACCCTACACCAATACTAACCCTAACCCTAACACAACACTAACTCTAACTCTAACCTTAGCCCTAACCCTACCCTAAACCTAACCCTAACCTAACCCTAACCCTAAATCCTAAATGCTAACCGTAACCCTAATACCCTAAACCTAATCCTAAACTTATTCTAAACCTAACCTTAAACCTAAACCTCTTCTAACCCTAACCTTAACAGTAAAGCTAACCATAACCCTAACCCTAATCCAAACCCCAACTCTAACCCTAACCCTATCCTAACCTTAACCATAACGGTATTCTAACCCTAACCTTAAATCTATACTTCTTCTAACCCGAAACCTAACAGTAACAATCACCCTAACCCTAACCCTAACCCAACCCAAACCCTAACCCTAAACATACCCTAAACCTAAACCTAACCCTAACCCTAACACTAACCCCAACCCTAACCCTAACACTAACCCTAACCCTAACCCTAACACTAACCTTAACCCTAACCTTAACCATAACCCCTAACGCTAACCCTAACACTAAAGCCAAACCCTAACACTAACTCTAACCCCAAACACTACACCCTAACCCTAAACCTAACCCTAACCCTACCCTACCCTAACTTAACCCTAAACCTAACACTAATCCTGAACCTAACCCAAACCATAAACAATAATGCTAACCCTAACCATAAAGCCTAACCCTAACCAGAACCCTAACCCTAACCCTAAACCTAAACCCTAAACCATAACACATAACGCTAACCCAACCCTAACCCTAACCCTAACCCTAACCCTTACCCCAAGCCATGCCCCTTCCCCTATTCCTACCCGTAACAATAACCCCAAACCCTAAACGTAACCTAGCGCTAACCCTCTCCCTAGCCCTACCCCTACCTCAATACTAACCCTAACCCAACGATAACTCTAACCCTAACCTTAGCCCTAACCCTCCCTAAGCATAACACTAACCTAACCATAATCCTAAATCCCAAACGCTAACCGTAACTCTAATACCCTAAACCTAACCCTAACCCTATTCTAACCCTAACCCTAAACCGAAACCTCTTCTAAACGTAACCCTAACAGTAAAGCTAATCATAACCCTAACCCTAACCCAAACCCCAACTCTAATCCTAACCCTACCCTAACATTAATGCTAACCCTATTATAACCCTAACCCTAAATCTAACTTCTTCTAACCCTAACCCTAACTGTAACACTAACCCTAACCAAAACCCCAACCCCAACCCCAACCCTAATCCTAAACATACCCTAACCCGAAACCTAACCCTAACCCTAACACTAAACCCAACCCTAACCCTAAAACTAAAACTAACACTAACCGTAACCCTAACCCTAAATCTAACACTAACCTTAATCCTATCCCTAACCCTAACCCATAACGCTAACCCTAATCTTAAAGCCTAACCCTAACACTAACCCTAACGCTAAACTCTACACCCTAACCCTAACACTAACCCTAACCATACCATAACCCTAAACTTAACCCTAAACCTGACACTAATCCTAACCCTATCCCTAACCAATAATGCTAACCCTAACCATAAAGCCTAACCCTAATTGGAATCCTAACGCTAAACCTAACCCTAAACCCTAAACAATAACCCTAACCCTAACCCAACCCTAACGCTAAACCTAACCCTAAACCTAACCCCAAGCCATAACCCTTCCCCTTCCCAACCCGTAACCCCAACCACAAACCCAAAACCTAACCCTAGCCCTAACCCTAGCCCTAGCCCTAACCCTACCCCCAATACTAACCCTAACCCTAACTCATTCCTAACTGTAATCCTAACCTTAGTCCTAAACCTACCCTAACCCTAAACCTAACCTAACCCTAACACAAAATCCTAAACGCTAGCTGTAACCCTAATACCCTAAATCTAACCCCAACCCAATTCTAACCCTAACCCTAACCCTCAACAGTAAAGCTAACCATAACCCTAACCCCAACCCAAACCCCAATCTAACCCTAACCCTACCATAAACTTAACCCCAACCCTATTCTAACCCTAACCATAAATCTAAACTTCTTCTAACACTAACCCTAACAGTAACACTAATCCTTGACCCTATCTCCAACCCCAACCCCAACCCTAACCATAAACATATCCTAACCCTAAACCTAACCCTAACCCTAACACTAACCCCAACCCAACCTAACCCTAACCCTAACCCTAAATCTAACATTAACCTTAACCCTAACCCCAACCCTAACCCCTAAAGCTAACCCCTAACCCCAAAGCCTAAGCCTAACACTAACCCCAACCATAAACTCTACACCTTAACCCTATCCTACCCTTACTCTAAATCCTAAACCTAATCCTAACTCTAACCCTAAACCCTAACCCTAACCTTAACCCTAAACTCTACACCCTAACCCTAACCCTAACTCTAATTCAACCATAACCAAAACCCTAACCCTAACCAGAAGTCCTAACCCTACCCCTAACCCGAGCCTAAACTTAAACCTAACCTTAGCCCTAGCACTATCCCTAACTCTAACCCTATCCCTAGCCCTAACACTAACCCTAACCCTAACCATAAAGCCTAAACCCTAACCTTAACCCTAACCCTAACCCTAACACTAACCCTATCCCTAACCCTAATCCAACCATAACCCTAACCCCTAACCCTAACCCTAACCCTAGCCCTAACCTATCCCTAACCCTAACCCTAACCCTAAACCTAACCCTAGCCCTAAGCCTAAACCCTAAAACATAACACTAATGCTAAACCTAACCCTAACCCTAACCCCAAATCCTAATTCTAAACCTAACCCGAACCCTAAATACTAACCCCTAACCCCAACCTTAGCACTAGCCGTAGCCCTAGCCCTAGCACCAGCCCTTACCCTATCCCTATCCCTATCCCTAACCCTAACCCTAACCCTAACCCTAAACCTAAACTTAACCCTAACACTAAACCCCATACCCTAACCTTAACCCTAACCCAAACCCTAACCCAAACTTGTCACTAACCCTAACCCTCACCCTACACCCAAACCGCACACCTACCCCTTGCCCTACCCGTAACCCTAACCCTAACACAACCCTAACCCTAACCATAAACCTGACCCTATCCCTAAACCCTAAACCTAACCCCTAACTCTAAACACTTACCCTAACCCTAATGCTAACACAACCCTAACCCTAACGCTAGCCCTCACCATAACCACCTATACTAACACTAACCCTAATCCTAACCCTAAATCCTAACACTAACCCTAACCCTTTTCTAAACCTAACCCTAAACCTAAACCCTAATGCTAACCCTAAACCTAACCCCTAACCCCAACCACAACCTTAACAATAACCCTACCCTAACCATAACCCTAACACTAACCCTAACCCTAACCCCTAACCCTAACCCGTAACCCTAACCTTAACCCTAACCCTAACCATAACCCCAACCCTAACCCTAAATCCCAACCCTAAGAGTAACCCTAACCCTAACACTAATCCTAACCCTAACCCTAAACTCTATCACTAACCCTAACTCTAAACTCTAACCCTAAAACCAACCCTGCCCCAAACCTAACCCTAACCCTAATGCTAAACCTAAACCCTAAAAGCTTAACCCCAATCCTAACCCCAACCCTAACCCTAAAACCTAACTCTTACCCTAATCCTAGCCCCAGCCGTAGCCCCAGCCCTAGTACTAGCCCTACCTCTAACCCTAGCCATAGTCCCAACCTTAACCCTAACCCTAACCCTAACCCCAACCCCAACCCTAACCCTACCCTAATCCTAAACTTAACCCCAACACTAGCCCCAGCCCTACCCCTAGCTCTAACCCAATCCCTAGTCCTAACCCACCTAACCCTAACCCTAACGCTAAACTCTAAACCCTAAACCTAATGCTAACCCAACCCTAACCCTAACCCTAACCCCATCCCATACCCCTTCTCCTACACCAAAACCTACTGCAACCCATAACCCTAACCTCTAACCCTAACCCGAACCCATAACGTTAAAACTAACCCTAAACTTAAACCTCTTCTTACCCTACAAAAGAGTAATGCTAACCCTAACCCTAACCCCAACTCCAACCCTATCCCTAACCCTACCCTAACCCCAACCCCAACCCTATCCCTAACCCTAGCCCCAACCCTAGCCCCAAACCTAACCCTAACCCTAACCTAACCCTAACATTAACCATAACTCTATCCCTCACCCTATCCCTAAACCATAAATCCTAACCCTAACCCTAAACCTAAACCTAACGCTAACACTAAACCCAATGCCAACCAGAACTCCTAACCCTAACCTAACCATGAACTTAATCCTAAACCTAACACTTACCCTAACCCTAACGATAACCATAACCAATAACGCTAACCCTAACCCTAACCCTAATGCCTAACCCTAACCGGAACACCAACCTTAACCCTAACCCTAAACCTAACCCTAAACGACGCTATACCACCTTCCCCTATCCTTACCCGTACCCTCACCCCAAAACCTAAACCTAACCCTAGCCCTAACCCTATCCCTAGCCCTAACCCTACCCGAATACTAACCGTAACACTAACCCAACCCTAACTCTAACCCTATCCTTAGCCCTAACCCTACACTAACCCTAACATAACCCTAACCCTAAATTCTAAATGCTAACCGTTACCCTAATACCCTAATCCTAACCCTAACCCTATTCTAACCCTAACACTAAACCTAAACCTCTTCTAACCCTAATCGTAACAGTAAAGCATACCATAACCCTAACCCTAATCCACACCCCAACTCTAACCCTAACCCTACACTAACCTTAACCATAACCCTATTCTAACCCTAACCCTTAATCTAAACTTCTTCTAACCCTAACCCTAACAGTAACACTAACCCTAACCCTAACCCTAAACCCAACCCCAACCCTAACCCCTAAACACACCCTAACCCTAACCCTAACCCTAACCCTAACCCCAACCCTAACCCTAACACTAACACTAACACTAACGTTAACCCTAACCCTAAATCTAACACTAACCTTAACCCTAACCCTAACCCAACCCCTAATGCTAACCCTAAACCTAAAGCCTAACCCCAACCCTAACCCTAAACTCTACACCCTAATCCAAACCCTAACCCTAACCTTAAATCCTAAACAGAAACCGAACCCTAACCCCAAACCCTAACCCTAACACTAACCTTAACCCAAAACTCTACACCCTAATCCTAATCCTAACCCTAACCCTAATCCAAACATAACCCTAAACCTAAACCTAACCAGAAGTCCTGCCCTACCCCTACCCCTAAACCTAAACCTAAACCTAACCCCAAACCTATCCCTAACCCTAGCCCTAGCACTATACCTAGCTCTAACCATATCCCTAGCCCTAACCCTAACCCTAACTCTAACCCTAACCCTAACCCTAAACCCTAAACCCTAACTTTAAACCTAACCCTAACCAACCCTAATCCAAACTCTAACCCTAACCCATACCCATAATGTTTCTCCTACCTCTACCCCTACCCCCACACATAACCCCAACCCCTAACCCTATCCCTAGGCCTAACCCTATCCCTAGCCCTAACTCTAACCCCAACCCTAAGCCTAAACCCTAAAACCTAACACTAATGCTAACCCTAACCCTAACCCTAAATCCTAAACCTAAACCTATCCCTAACCCTAAACACTAACCCTGACACTAACCTAAGCACTAGTCGTAGCTCTAGCCCTAGCACTAGCACTTACCCTATCCCTAGCCCAAACCATAACTCTTACACTAACCCTAACCCTAACCTTAACCAAACCCTAACCCTAACCCCTGACCCTAACCAAAACCCCTAACCCTAACCCTAACCCCTAACCCTAACACTAACTCTAACCCTAAACCTAATCCCTAACCCTAACTATAAACCTAAACCTAACCCTACACCAACCCTAAACCTAACTCTTACCCTAACCCTAACCTAACCCTAACCCCAAACCCAAACCCTAACCCTAACCCCAACCGTCACCCAGCTATAACCCTAACCCCAACCCTAAACCTAACAACAATCCCAACACTAAACCCAACCACAATCCCAAACACAATCCAAACCGTAACCCCAACTTCAACCGTAACCACAACCCCAACCCTAACCCCTAACCCTAAGCCTAACCCCTAACCCTAACCCCACTAACCTAACCACTAACCCTAACCTCACCGTAACACCAACCCTAACCCTAACCCTACACCGTAACCCTAACCCCCTAACACTAACCGTAACACTAATGCTAACCCTAATGCTAAACATTACCCTAAACTCTGACCCTGACCCTGAACCCAACCCCTAACGCTAACCCTAAACCCTGACCCTGACCCTAACACTAAAACTAACCCTAACACTAACCCTAAAGCTAACCCTAAACCCTAATCCTAACCCTAACCCTAACGCTAATCCTAAACCCTAATCCTAACCCTAACCCTAACCCTAAACCCTAACCCTAACCCTAACCGTAACCCTAAACCCTGACCCTGACCCTAACCCTAAAACTAACCCTAACGCTAACCCTAAACCCTAATCCTAACCCTAACCCTAACATTAATCCTAAACTCTAATCCTAACCCAAACCCCTAACCCCTAACCCTAACCGTAACCTTAACCAAAACCCCTAATCCTAACCCCAACCGTAAACCTAACCCTAAACCAAACCCTAACCCTAAACCTAACCCTAACCTAAACCTCTTCTAACCATAAACCTAAGAGTAATGCTAACCATTACCCTAACCCTAACCCTAACACCTAACCGTAACCCTAACCCTAAGCTAACCCCTAACCCTATCCCTAACCCTAAACCCTATCCCTAACCCTAACACTAACCTTAACACCAAACCTAAAACTAACACTAAACCCAACACTAATGCTAACCCTAACGCTAACCCTAACCATAATCCTAACCCCTAATCCCTGATCCTGACTCTGACACTAAACCTAACCCTAACTCTAACGCTAATCCTAAACCCCAACCATAAACCTAACCCTAACCCTAACCGTAACCCTAACCCTATCCCTACCCTTAACTCTAACCGTAACCATAACACTAAACACTAACCCTAACCCTAGCCCTAGCTCTAGCCCTATCCCTTGCCCTAGCACTAGCCCTAGTCTTAAACCTATCCCTAGCCCGAACCATAACCCTTACACTAACCCTAACCCTAACCCTAAACCAAACCGTAACCCTAACACTGATGCTAACCAAAATCCCTAACACTAAACCTAACCATAACCCCTAACCCCTAACCCTAACCCCTAACACTAACTCTAACCCCTAACCCTAATCCCTAACCCTAACCCTAAACCTAAACCTAACCCCACACCAACCCTAAACCTAACCCTAACCCTAACCCCAACTCTAACACTTACCCCAACCCCAACCCTAACCCTAACCCCAACCCTAACCCAGCTCTAACCATAACCACAACCCTAAAACTAACAATCCCAACCCTAAACCCAACCACAGTCCCAAACACAATCCTAATTGTAAACCCAAGTTCAACTGTAACCCCAACCCCACCCTAACCCTATCCCTAAGCCTCAACCCCTAACCCTAACCCTAAACCTAACCCTAACTCGAACCACTAACCCTAACCCTAACCGCAACACTGATGCTAACCCCAACACTAAACCTAACCCTAAACCCTGACCCTGACCCCTGACCCTAAATCAAACCCTAAACCTAACCCTAACCCTAATGCTAACACTAAACCCTAATCCTAACCCTCAACCCTAACCCTAACCGTAACACTAATGCTAACCCTAACTCTAAACCTAACCCTAAACCCTGACCCTGACCCTAACCCTAAAACTAACCCTAACACTAACCCTAATGCTAACCCTAAACCCTAATCCTAACCCTAACCCCAACATTAATCCTAAACTCCAATCCTAACCCTAACCATAAACCCTAACCCTAACCCTAGCCCTAACCCTAAGCCTAACCCCCTAACCCTAACTGTAACCTTAACCAAAACCCCTAATCCTAACCCTAACAGTAAACTTAACCCTAAACCAAACACTAACCCTAAACCTAACCCTAACTCTAAACCTCTTCGAACCGTAAACCTAAGAGTAACGCTAACCCTTACCCTAACCCTAACCCTAACACTTAATCCTAACCATAACCCCTAAACCTAACCCTAACCCTAACCCTAAACCCTAACACTCAACCCTAACCCTAACCCCTAAACCTAACCCTAACCCTAACCTTAACATCAACCCTAAAACTAACACCCTAACCATAAACCCCAACCCCAAACCTAACCTCTAACCCTAACCCCAGCCCTACCCCTAACCCTAACCCCCAACACTAACCCTAACCACTACACAACCTAACCCTAATCCTAACCCCTAACCCTAATCCCTAACCCTAACCCTAACCTTAACTCTAACAATAAACATAATAGTAACGCTAACCTTAACCCTAAACCTAACTCCAACGCCAACCCTACCCTAACCCTACACTAACACTAACTCTAGCCCTAGGCCTAACTCTAACCCTAACACTAACTTTAACCCTAACACATATCGTAAGCCTACGTTCTTTCCCTAACCCTAAGACTAAACCCTAAGCCTAACTCTAACCCTAATCCCTAACCCTAACCTTAATCCTAACACTATCCCTAACCCTATGCCTAACCCCTAACCCTATCCCTAAACTTAACTCTAAACCTAAGCATAACACTAAACACTAACCCTAAACCCAGCCCTAGCCCTAGCCCCAGCCCTAGACCTAGCACAAGCCCTAGTCCTAAACCAATCCCGAGCCAGAACCATAACCCTAACCCTAACACTAAACCCAACACTAACCTAACACTAAACCAAACCTAACCCAACCTAACCCTACCCCCTCTCCCCCCCCCCCCTCTCTACCTCCTCCTCTCTCCCTCCTAGGTCTACCCCCCTCCTAACCTAACCACCTCCCTACCACCTACTCCCTCCACCTCCCTCCTACCAAACTTCTAAAACCTACCCTACCATGCCTCTTCCTACCTGGTAAGCTAACACTAACCCTAACCCTAACCCCTAACCTAACCCTAACCCTAACCTTGGCCCTAGATCTAACTCTAACCTTAACCTTAACTGTAACCCTAGCATATATACTAAGCCTAATCTCTTTACCTAATCCGAACCCTAAACCCTAACCCTAACACTAACCTTAATAACTAACCCTAACCTTAACCCTAACACTATCCCTAAAGCCAACACTAACCCCTAACCCTATCCCTACCCTTGATTCTAACCCTAAAAATAACACTAAACACCAACCCTAACCCTAGCCCTAGCACTAGCCCGATCCCTAGACCTAGGACTAGCCCTAGTCCTAAACCTATCCCTAGCCCGAACCATAACCCATACACTAACCCTAACCCTAACTCTAACCCTAAACCAAACCCTAATCCTAACCCTGACCCTAAACAAAACCTCTTACCCTAACCCTAACCCAAATCCCTAACCCTAACCCTAAACCCTAACCCTAATCCTAACCCCTAACCCTAACCCTAACACCTAACCCTTACCCTAACCCCTAACCAAAACGCTAACCCTAACCCTTACCCTAACACTAAACCTAAGAGTAACCCTAATCCTAACCCTAACCCTAACCTAACATATAACCCCTAACCCTAACCCTAACCCCTAACCCTAACCTTAACCCTAACAATAAACCTAATAGTAACGCTAACCTTAACTCTAAACCTAACCCCAACTCCAACCCTACCCTAACCCTACACTAAACTTAACCCTAGCCCTAGGCCCAAATCTAATCCTAACCCTACCTTTAACCCTAACACATATCGTAAGCCTACTTTCTTTCCCTAACCCTAGCCTAAATCCTAACCCTAACCCTAAGCCTAAACCCTAACCCTAACCTTAACCCTAACACTATCCCTAAACCTATCCCTAACACCTAACCCTAATCCTACCCTTAACTCTAACCCTAACCATAACACTAAACACTAACCCTAACCCTAGCCCTAGCCCTAGCCCTATTCCTAGACCTAGCACTAGCCCTAGTCCTAAACCAATCTCGAGCCCGAACCATAACACTGACTCTAACCCTAACCCAAACCCTAAACCAAACCCTAACCCTAACACTAACCCTCACAAAAACATCTAACCCTAACCTTAACCCTAATCACTATCCCTAACTCTAACACTAACTCTAACCCTAAACCTAACCTTAAACCTAAACCTCTTCTAACTCTAAACCTAATAGTAACAGCTAATCCTAAGCCTAACATTAGCAATAAACCCAAATCCTAAACCTAACCCTAAACCTAAACTAAACTAACCCTAACCATAACCATAAAACCAAACACTAAGCCTAACCCTAACCCCTAGACGTAACCATAACCCTAACCCTAACACCAACCTTAACCCTAAACCTAACCCCAACACTAACCCTAACCCCTAACCCTAACCCTAACCCTAACCTAACTCTAACCCTAACCCTAACGCCTAACCCTAATCCTAACCCTAACCAAACACTAAGCCTAACCCTAACCCCTAGACGTAACCCTAACGCTAACCTAAACCCTAACCCTAACCCTAACCCCTAACCATAACCCTAACCCTAACACTAACCTAACCCTAACCCTAAATCAAATCCTAAACAAAATCCTAACCCTAACACTAACCCTAACAAAAACCCCTAACCTTAACCCTAACCCTAACCACCAACCCTAACCCTAACATTAATTCTAACCCTAAACCTAAACCTCTTCTAACTCTAAACCTAAGAGTAAAGCTCAATCAAAGTCTAACACTAACCATAAACCTAAACCTAACCCCTGATCCTAACCCCTAAACCTAACCTAAACCTAAAACTAACCCTAACCCTAAAATCAAACACTAAGCCTAACACTAACCCCTAGTCGTAACCATAACCCTAACCCTAACACAAACCCTAACCCTAAACCTAACCCCAACCCTAACCCTAACCCTAAATGTACCACTAAACCTAATCCTAATTCTAAATCAGACCCTAACCCTAACCCTAACCCTAACCCCTAACCCTAACACTAACCCCAACCCTAATTGTAGCCCTAACCCTAACCCTAACCCTAACCCTAACCCCAACCCCTAACCCTAACCCCAACACTAACCCCATACCCTAACCCTAACCCTAACCCTGACCCTAGCCCTCCAGCCCTGGCCCCCAGCCCTAGTCCTAAACCTACCCCTAGCTCGAACCATAACCCCAACCCTAACTCTAACCCTAACCCCTATCCCAACCTTAACCCTAACCCTAATCCTAACCCCTAACCCCAACCCTAACTAAAACTCATAACTCTAACCCTAACCCTAACCCTAAACCAATTCCTAACCCTAACCCTAACCCTAACTCTAAAGCTCTTCTAACCGTAAAACTAAGAGTAACGCTAACACTAACCCTAACCCTAACGCTAACGATAAACCAAACCCTTACCCTACCCTGAACCCCAAATCTAACCCTAAAGCAAATCCTAACGCCAAACTTAACCCTAACCCTAACCCTAACACTCACCCCCAACCCTAACCCTAACCCTAAACCTCTTCTAACCCTAAAATTAAGAGTAACGCTAACACAAACCCTAAACCAAACCCTAATGCTAAACCAAACCCTACCCTACACCGAACCATAACCCTAACCCTAACCTAACCTAACCCTAAACCTAACCCTACCCCTACCCCTAACCCTATCCTGACTTTAAAGCCCACAGCAGTAACTCACCTGGCTTGTGAAGCCCTAGCCTAGCCTGTCTTGCTGGCCCGAGACAACTGGCCTTTGATCACCAACCACAAGCATACTGCACTTTCTTTTAGAAACTAACCTCGACCCTGATGCTTGAGCCCTGCCCAGCCACAGTCAGCACTGACACAGGCCCAGTCTTGGCCTAGTCCCGGCTGGCCCTAACTGTACAATACTAACTCTAGCCTATTTCTTCATTTTGACACCAATTTCCAGCCTCAACATGGCCATGTCCTAACACCAACCTGTCTAACCTACGCTAACCCTAGCCCTAACCATAATCCCCTGTCCTTGACACACAAATCTTAACTTGTAACCTAACAACCCTAACCATAGCCTAACCACTAAATATACAACCTAACTATTTCAACCCTATTCCTAACACTAACC
>CAKJTW010000484.1:0-52681 GCA_917880005.1 Nanger dama | reverse complement strand
ACATAGGCAAAATACTCTCCGACGTAAATCACAGCAGGATCCTCTATGATCCACCTCCCAGTATACTGGAAATAAAAGCAAAGATCAACAAATGGGATCTAATTAAAATTAAAAGCTTCTGCACAACAAAGGAAACTATAAGCAAGGTGAAAAGACAGCCTTCTGAATGGGAGAAAACAATAGCAAATGAAACAACTGACAAACATCTAATCTCAAAGATATATAAGCAACTTATGCAGCTCAACTCCAGAAAAATAAACGATCCAATAAAAAAATGGGCCAAAGAACTAAATAGGCATTTCTCCAAAGAAGACATATGGATGGCTAACACACACATGAAAAGATGTTCAACATCACTCATTATCAGAGAAATGCAAATCAAGACCACAATGAGGTACCATTTCACACCAGTCAGAATGGCTGCGATCCAAAAGTCTACAAGCAATAAATGCTGGAGAGGATGTGGAGAAAAGGGAACCCCCTTACACTGATGGTGGGAATGCAAACGAGTGCAGCACTTTCAAAGCATCATCTTTTAGAATTTGAAATAGCTCAACTGGAATTCCATCACCTCCACTAGCTTTGTTCATAATGAACCTTCCTAAAGCCCACTTGACTTCGAATTCCAGGATGTCTGGCCTCTAGGTGAGTGACCATACCATCGTGATTATCTGGGTCATGACGATCTTTTTGTATAGTTTTTCTGGGTATTCTTGCCACCTGTTCTTAATATCTTCTGCTTCTGTTAGGTCCATACTTATACTGTTTCTGTCCTCTATTGTGCCCATCCTTGCATGAAATTTTTGCTTAGTATCTCAAAATTTCTTGAAGAGATCTATGGTCTTTCCCATTCTATTGTTTTCCTTATTTCTTTGCACTGATCACTGAGGAAGACTTTCTTACCCCTCCTTGTTATTCTTTGGAACTCTGCATTCAGATGCTTATATCTTTCCTTTTCTCCTTTGCCTTTAGCTACTTTTCTCAGCTATTTGAAAGACCACCTCAGACAATGCTAAAGTCAGAAGTCAAGAAACACCTGGAGTAACAGTCAACTTTGGTCTTGGAATACAGAATGAAGCAGGGCAAAGGCAAAGGCATTTTACCTCTTTGCATTTCTTTTTCTTAGGGTTTTTTGTTTTCTTTTTTGTTTTTGTTTTTGTTTTTGATCACTGCCTCGTTCAGTGTCACGAACCTCTGTCCAAAGTTCTTCAGGCACTCTGTGTATTACATCTAATCCCTTGAAACTGTTTGTCACTTCCACTGTATAATTGTAAGGGATTTGATTTAGGTCATACCTGAATGGGCTAGTGGTTTTCCCTACTTTCGTCAATTTAAATCTGAATTTGGCAATAAGGAGTTCATGATATGAGCCACAGTCAGCTCTTGGTCTTGTTTTTGCTGACTATATAGAGCTTCTCCATCTTTGGCTGCAAAGAATATAATCAATCTGATTTTGGTATTGACCATCTGGTGATGTCCATGTGTAGGCTCTTTTCTTGTGTTTTTGGAAGAGGGTTTTTGCTATGACCAGTGCATTCTTTTGGCAAATATCTGTTAGCCTTTGCCCTGCTTCATTCTGTATTCCAAGACCAAATTTGCCTATTACTCCAGGTATTTCTTGACTTCCTACTTTAGCATTCCAGTCCCCTATAATGAAAAGGACATCTTTTAGGGGTGTTAGTTCTAGAAGGTCTTGTAGGTCTTCAAAGAACCATTCAACTTCAGCTTCTCCAGCATTACTGGTTGAGGCATGACTTGGACTACTGTGATCTTGAGTGGTTTTCCTTGGAAACAAACAGAGATCATTCTGTAATTTTGAGACTGCATCCAAGTACTGCATTTTTGACTCTTTTTATGACTATGAGGGCTATTCCATTTCTTGTAAGGGATTCTTGCCAGCAGTTAGTATATATAATGGTCATCCGAGTTAAATTCACCCATTCCAGTCCATTTTACTTCACTGATTCCTAAAATGTCTATGTTCACTCTTGCCATCTCCTGTTTGACCACTGCAAATTTACCTTGATTCATGGACCTAACATTCCAGGTTCCTATGCAATATTGTTCTTTACAGCATCAGACTTCACTTCCATTATCACATCCACAACTGGGCACTGTTTTGACTTTGGCTCTGTCTCTTCATTCTTTCTGGAGTTATTTCTCCACTCTTCTCCAGTAGAGTATTGAGCATCCACCAACCTGGGGAGCTCATCCTTAAGTGTCCTATCTTTTTGCCTTTTCATACTGTTCATGGGATTCTCAAGGCCAGAATACTGAAGTGGTTTGCTTTATTCTTCTGCCATGAACCACATTTTGTCAGATATCTCCACCATTTTCTCAAAGGCTATAACAATTCCATTCTCACAGGGAATAAATGAAACATTTATGTCTTCTCCAAATATTTCTGAATTACATTTCTCTATTATTCAACTTGAGAATCCTTTCATTAATTTCTAAATCAACCTGGGGACTAGCAGAACAGCTGTTTGCAACCAAGGCTGAGAGATCCACATGGAGTCTGGTTGGAATGTAAACTGATGCAGCCATTATGTGAAACATTATGGAGGTTCCTCAGAAAAGTAAAAATAGTATCACTGTTCAGTTCAGTTCATTCACTCAGTCGTGTCCAACTCTGCGACCCCATGAATCTCAGCATGCCAGGCCTCCCTGTACATCACCAACATGCAGAGTCCACCCAAACCCATGTCCACTGAGTCGATGATGCCATCCAGCCATCTCATCATCTATCATCCCCTTCTCCTCTTGCCCTCGATCTTTCCCAGCATCAGGGTCTTTTCCAATGAGTCAGCTCTTCACATCATGTGGTCAAAGTATTACAGTTTCAGTTTCAACATCAGTCCTTCTGATGAACACCCAGGACTGACCGCCTTTAGGATGGACTGGTTGAATCTCCTTGCAGTCCAAGGGACTCTCAAGATTCTTCTCCAACACCACACTTCAAAAGCATCAATTCTTCAACACTCAGATTTCTTCACAGTCCAACTCTCACATCCATACATGACCATTGGAAAAACCATAGCCTTGACTGGATGGACCTTTGTTGGGAAAGTAATGTCTCTCCTTTTTAATATGCTATCTAGGTTGGTCATAACTTTCCATCCAAGGAGTAAGCGTCTTTTAGTTTCATGCTGCAGTCACCATGTGCAGTGATTTTGGAGCCCCCAAAATAAAGTCTGACACTGTTTCCACTCTTTCCCCATCTATTTCCTATGAAGTGGGAATGTTCTCTGAATGTTGAGCTTTAAGTCAACTTTTTCACTCTCCTCTTTCACTTTCATCAAGAGGCTCTTTAGTTTTTCACTTTCTGCCACAAGGGTGGTGTCATCTGCATATCTGAGGTTATTGATATTTCTCCCAGCAATCTTGATTCCAGCTTGTGCTTCTTCCAGTCCAGCATTTCTCATGATGTACTCTGCATATAAGTTCAATAAGCAGGATGACAATATACAGCCTTGACGTACTCCTTTTCCTGTTTGGAACCAGTATGTTGGTCCATGTCTAGTTCTAACTGTTGCTTCCTGACCTGCATACAGGTTTCTCAAGAGGCAGGTCAGGTGGTCTGGTATTCCCACCTCTTTCAGAATTTTCCACAGTTTATTGTGAACCACACAGTTAAAGGCTTTGGCTATACTTGTTACTTGCAGTTAAATTGGAGAAGGCAATGGCACGCCACTCCCGTATTCTTGTCTGGAAAATCCCATGGGTGGAGGAGCCTGGTAGGCTGCAGTCCATGGGGTTGCGAAGAGTCGGACACAACTGAGTGACTTCACTTTCACTTTTCACCTTCATGCATTGGAAAAGGAAATGGCAACCCACTCCAGTATTCTTGCCTGGAGAATCCCAGAGACAGGGGAGCCTGGTGGGCTGCCGACTCTGGGGTCGCACAGAGTCGGACACGACTGAAGCAATTTAGCAGCAGCAGCAGCAGCAGTTAAATTAAATTTCTTCCTAATCTACTATTGTCCACTGATTTACTTAGGATATATTTTGACCAAAAAAAAAAAAAAAAAACTTTAAATTTAACTCAGTAAAACATGACTACATTTATATTTATTTTATATATATATATATATATATATATATATATATACACATAAAATTAGGCTCGGGTGGTAAAAAATCTGCCTGCAATGTGGGAGATCCAGGTTCTGTTCCTCAGTCAGGAAGATCCCCTGGAGAAGGAAATGGCTAACCACGCCAGTGATTGCCTGGAGAATTCCATGGACAGAGGCGCTTGGCTGGCTACAGTCCACGGAGTTGAAGAGAGTCAGACACGAATGAACGACTAACACAACATTTACACAACAACAACATCCTGTATATCGCATCTACGACACCACCACCTTGATTTGAGAACCATAGTCTGTTACTGTTACTTGGAGAAGGAAATGGCAGCCCACTCCAGTACCTTGCCTGGAAAATCCCATGGATGGAGGAGCCCGGTAGGCTACAGTCCATGGGGTCGTAAAGAGTCGGACACGACTGAGCGACCTCACTCACTAGTGCTCTACAAACCTCCCCATAGTAGATCTCTCATTTATTCATTGCTTTCTACAGTTTATTCCTCCCATTAGAATCATGTTTAAAAATCTTAAATCAATTTATTTTTACTTTTCAGGACTCTGTTTCACTCAAACAAAAAGTCTGATTTTCACAATAACCCGTAAGATCCAAGCTGATCTTCCTCTTGTTACATCCCTGTCCTCATCTGTTATAACTCTCTCCTTTATTCCATCATTCAGTACAGTAGCCCTTCTTATTTCTCAAACACATTACAAGCATCACCTTAGAAGTTTTGTATTGGCCATTAATCTCTCCAAAACTATTTTTGCAAGTATCCACTTTAAACATCACTTTCTCAATGAAACAGGATATATGTCTAATTTATTTTTGTATCATTGATCTTTAACACATTTTGTGATCTAGGGATTGTGGTATATTTGGGTAAGTTTTCCTTTTTACATGTCACCTAAGCAAGGGTCGGATTACTGTGAGGATCTCTTAAAATACAAGTTTAATTTGACTTGCTTTAAAATATTCTGAAATGAGTGAAAATATTCTAGTAGAATAATTCCTTTAACAGACTTTAATAATTCCTTTTTAAAATAATGACAAATTTTTCTAACAACTTTTAACAATTCCTAATAATTAATAATTCCTTTAATAATTCCTGTTTAAATTAATGACATATTTTTCTTTTGAAATTTGAGGAAAAGTATGGTCATTTTTGTTGTTCAGCCCCTCAGTAATATCCGACTCTTTGCAACCCCATGGACTGTAGCATGTTCACTAGTTCCCAGAGCTTGCTCAAACTCATGTTCATTGAGTTGATGATACCGTCCAACAATCTCATCCTCTCTTGCCCCCTCTCCACCTGCCCTCAATCTTTCTCAGGATCAGGGTTTTTCCCAGTGAGTTGGCTCTTCACATCAGGTGGCCAAATTATTGGAACTTCAGGATCAGTGCTTCCAAGGAGTATTCAGGGTTGATTTCCTTCAAGACTGACTGGTTTGATCTTGCTGTCCAAGGAACTCTGGTCATAAAACAGATAATCAAATATCAGGAGCAATGCTGATTATATAAGGTGAATTTTATAATTCATTTCTGTGTAAGATATTGTTCTATCGTGTTGCATTATCAAAATCTGTCATTTATCAGTCTCTTAATGTGGTCATTTTAATGTCTGTCAAATACAGCATATTGCAACACATTACCAGGGACTCAGTGAGTTAAAAAAAAAATTTGTTGCTGTTGTTGGGTTTTTATCTAAGCAAATTAATGTCTGAAGCAATAACTATACCTTCTGGTTAGATTCAGCAAGTACTTCTCACTCAGTCCGGGAGCTGGAGCGGGAACCATCTACCTGAAAGTGCCTGAAAAGATTAAACTGGGCTCCACACCATGCAATAATAGACAGTGATCTCATCAAATACAAGACCTGAAGACACTCGTGTGTGTGTGTGTGTGTGTGTGTGTGTGTGTGTGTGTGTGTGTGTGATCCCTGTAAAGGAAAAATAGAGGATGAAATTCAGTATAGTGCAGTTTCAGGAAATAAACCAATAAACAACTCAAAATTTCTTTTACTTCTCGTTTCCATCAACTCTCAACTACAGTGAGCCTTATCATGCTCATTCCAAACCTGATCTTGATTAATTAATAATATAAGCTCTCTCTTGAACAAATTTGGGATGTAACCAGGGAAGTTTCTTTCTGCTGTTTAACTTGGAGGACCATTTTCTGTTAAACTTACAAACATGAAGTTTTCACACTGACTCAGACACAGGCTCTGTCCTTTTACAGCAGCACAGGGGAATCCCTTGGCTTACCCAATTGATTCTCAGCTGTTTTAACTTCAATAGAACCATTTTGAGAGGGTAACAGGCAGGAAGGCCAGGTGTCTCCAAATGGAGGGTATAGGGTGCAAGTGTCAGACATTTTTTTTCTCTCTCTCTTAAGCAGTTGCTGCTGCTGCGCTGCTGCTGCTGCTGCTGCTGCTGCTGCTGCTAAGTCACTTCAGTAGTTTCCAACTCTGTGCAACCCAATAGACGCCAGCCCACCAGGCTTCTCCCTCACTGGGATTCTCCAGGCAAGAATATTGGAGTGGGTTGCCATTTCCTTCTCCACTCTTAAGCACCAGGAGGAAGCAAACTATAAATGTTAGATTTTTTTCCCCTTCTCTATACAAATTTAAAAAGAGGTTTCTTTTAAAGTTCTGTGTTGCCATGATGACACCTGGTTCCACCTGAACTTTTCTTAAACCTTGACTTAACCAAGGCATTTTTCTATGGAAATGTTTGTCTTGATCTATGTTAATGAACTGTGTATTTACCCTAGACTCTGTCTTCAAGTCAGTTCACCTAAGACTCAAAACCTACTTGACAAACCAGTATGTTTTACTCATGTAAATGTTCTCTTAAACTATGTTAATGAGACTGTATTTGCTTGGAAACCTGCCTTTTTCAAGATTCATGTCAATCATTTTATGGCCTAGGACAACTCACCTTGTGCCAATGTTATCTAAAAATGCGTGTTGTGGATGAGGGGCCTGGTGCTAGTCTCTTGAGTTTTGAGACATTTCCTTTCTCCAATTAGCTGACTGCTAGTAGCTATATAACATCTGGCTAAAGACTAGCAGGGGGCACTCTTTCTTCCCCTTTCTGATGTCTATGTAAGAAGCTTTCTCTATATCTTTTATACTTTAATAAAACTTTATTAAACAAATGCTCTGAGTCATCTAGCCTCATAACTAGCCCTGGATTCAATTCTTCTCCTCTGGAGGCCAAGAATTCCAGCATCTCTCATGGCTCAGCAGCAACCTTTCAATTCTTTCCTTCACAAGATGTCAGTGTCATTCATATACTGTGTCACAAAAGCAAAAATGTAAAACTATGCTATGCATGTAAAATACTCTGACTTGATTTCCCTTCTTTTGAAGGAAATCCAAATGATAGACAGGCTTATTGTTTAATAAAAAGTGCTTAAAATAATAAGCTATCAGCAAACTTGCCTCTCTTAAATTTTAATTGCCACCCTTAACTATTACAAACTATATTTTAAATATATTTATTATTTTTTTCAAATAAGTAAATTATAAAATTAACTGTGAAGACAGTTTATCTTCTCTGAAAATAAACACGTTTTATCTGAATTTTTAGGCTCATGAAATTAAACATTAGTGACCGCACTAACCCACCCTTTTTTGTTGTTGCTCAGTTGCTAAGTTGTGCCAACTGTTTTGCAACCACACAGACTGTAGCCTGCCAGGCTCCTCTGTCCATGACATTCTTCAGGCAAGAATACTGGAGTGGGTTGCCATTTCTTCCTTCAGGGTATCTTCCTGACCCAAGGATTCAACTCGAGTCTGCTGCATTGTCAAGTGGATTCTTTATACTGAGCCACCAGGGAAGTCATACCTTTGGAAAACCTCAAATATTTATAAACTACCTAACAGAGTGAGTGGGAGTGAGTGGATGGAGATATGAAACGTTTCCAAATGGCTTGACACATGAACTTGCTTAGGCACACATTTGTTATTATAGGGGAAACAAACTAGAAACAGAAAGTTTAAAAAAAAAAAAAGGAAACTCCAACCAATATCAACTATTTTAAATATGATCTTTTCAGTGAAAAAGAAGCATGTTGATATTAGAGGTCAGGACATAGGAGATGAGTGGTCATTTTAACCATAAGACAGGGATTTAGCCATGCTAAACAACTAAAAATTAAAAAAAAATTTCAACATATCAGCTATGCTAAATTTCACAACACCCAAATACTGAGTAGAGATTAGGAAAATGATATATAATAATATTATTAAAGTATCTTGACAATTATTTTCATTATATCTTCACATATCATATTGAGGAGTTTTAAGGTAGTATTTTTCCTTTAGAAAAAAATCCAACAGTAAAGTCAGTGCCAGAATTTAGTGCATTTGCCAAAGTTTTTTTCAAGTTATCATTGCACTACCAGCCGGACTTTGAGTCTTAGCACCATAAAAGTGCATATAGAAGTAGCATTTGGAAGTCCACAGAAACAGGAGTGATTTAGTTGTTCTCAGGCTCTCCAGTTCTGTTGATTTAACTGTTTCAAAAAAGTCCAATAACTTGAGCTTTAATCCTATCCAGAAAAACCCTGTGAGCTCCATAATATATCTAGGCCCTTCCGGGAAGGAGAGGGGAGTCATAGGTATGGACTTTCTTTATCTATCATTTTTCTTCTCTAAATTCCTACTTCCTAACTGAGTTTCAAATGCTCTTAACAATTTTATTACTTGTACCTGCTGCCTTCTTCTTTCCTGGTTCCAAATGTGACCACAGCTTTTTCACCTTCATTTCCCAAGGCACTATTAATTTACAATCATGTGCGTCATAGCTTTATCAAAGATCTATAGACAGTGAAATACATTTACAGTCCTGTACAGAAAGCATACAGATTCACACTACTTGTCTCCTAATGTGCATGAATACTTCCCACACAAGACCTCTTTTATTTGTTGAACATGTGTCTTGTTGAGGTCTGTCATAATGACATGATTCTGGACTCTTTTCTCACCCATGTCATATTCTCTTAATAAAAAAACTCAAATTCGGTTTTCTTAATTTTGCCAAAAAAAAAAAAGCTCCCTATTTGAGTCAATCATCTTACCAATACACTAGCCCAAAAGGCTTTCTTTACCCACCCAAACAAAACCCATGAAACTCTTTGCCTAAACAAGCCAACAATAAAAAAGCAACAAACAGCAGAGAGAAATTCATGTATTTCCCTGGAATAAACAAAAGTTAAGCTTCAAATTTAAAATGTCTTCTCATTAATGATCATACTGAAGGAAATAGAGTAGAATGAAGTGGATGTACGCAGACTACAAAAGTAGCAGACTTGAAATTAGAAGGCTAACAGTTTAGTCTAGATGTTTTCATTATGAAACTGTGACATCAAAAAATTAACTATTTTGAGCTTCATTTCACCATCTATGAAATAAATATATTTGTATGATCTGTCACTTGCTGGTTTCATTGAACAAAAGCAAAAAGAAAACACTTGCCCAAAGGAGCTTGGTGTAAAATATTTAGAGATGCAAAATAAATGTCTAGTCAACATCTTAATGAAGGCTTCAATCTCTGACATTTAAAGGAGACATAGTCTTCCTAGTCAGATAATAGAAAAATGGGAATAAAAACAGTAAAAACATCTGATACATGCTTCTAAAGCATGTGGAAGATATGCACAACTCCAATAAAATTATGCTACTCTAGCAGCGTCTAGCTGATTTTCATCATTGCTATCTCATTATATCAAAGGTATCTCAAATTTGATCACTTGGAGACCATTTTTCTTCAATAAAAATTAAAACTTTGAAATAAAGCTAAAAAATAACAATTACATTTATAATTTAATACTATTAGCTAATCAGAAAGCCAGAGGAGATATTTAGCAAATCATTTAGGGAAAAAGAAGTCCAGACAGAAAAATTGGAAATACATTATTGTGAGAAGGCTTAAATTTTCTTAGGCCTGTTATTTTAAAAAATAGAAAAATAAGGCCATGACTAAAAATATTTAATTGAACACACAAAATCTCCTTGTCCTGTTACTATATGCACAGACAGATAATGTCTCTGATCAAAACTCTGCCACACATAGGGTTTTTCCCAAAGCAAGTTTAACATCTTTGTTCCTCAAGCTGTAAATTAAGGGATTCATCATGGGAATCACATTTGTGTAAAAGACAGAGCATATTTTCCCATCATCCGCAGACACAGAAGATGGTTTGAGATACACAAATGCGCTTGATCCAAAGAACAGAGAAACAGCAATGATGTGGGAACTGCAGGTGCTGAAGGCTTTGGACCTGCCCTCTGTGGACTTGATGTGGAGGATGTTGGAGAGGATGAGACCATAAGAGATAAAGATGGTGAGACTGGGCACAGTGATATTGATGCCTGACACAATGATAACTTCCAGCTCAATAATGTAGGTACTTGTGCAGGAGAGCTGGAGGAGAGGGTAGATATCACACAAATAATGGTTGATGGTGTTTGCATCACAGAAGGTCAGTCTCAGCATGCATCCAATGAGGGTTGTTGCCTCAAAAAATGCCATCAGGTAGGAACCAAACATAAGGCTGAAACACACTTTAGGGGACATGGCAATGTTATACAACAGTGGGTTACAGATGGCCACATGGCGATCATAGGCCATTGATGTCAGCACATAACTTTCAGAAATACCAAAAAAACACAAAAAGTAAAGCTGGGTCATGCACCCCATGTAGGAGATAGTCTTCTTCTCTGATATGATGTTGATCAGCATTTTAGGTGTAAAAACAGAAGAATAACAAAGATCTATGAAGGACAAATTAAAGAGGAAAAAGTACATAGGTGTGTGCAGGTGTGAACTCAACCCAATTAGGATGATCAAGCTCAAATTTCCCATCACAGTGACCATATACATTACTAGAAACAGGAAAAACAGGGGAGTTGAAGAATTGATTGGTCTGTTAATCCCGCTAAAATGAACTGAGTCGTGAAAGAGTCATTCCCTGGAGCCATTCTTCTCTAAGGGGATCTGTGAAAACAAGGAGAAGGTTTACATAGAGGAAAAAAGTATTTCTCTCATCTCCTCACAAAAGTGACATATGTACTAGGAATGACTGTGGGTAGCCCAAACTGAACCCATAGAATTACTTACCATTACCATGGAAATGAGTGACAAGGATTTCTTTTATAAATGCTTTATAAACTAAGTAGTAAAAAGCATCAAAATTTAGCCTTTTACCCAAAGGATGATGGAAAAGAAGTTTGAACCAGGACAGAATTTCCATCCTCTCCTCTCACCATTATTTCATTCACTTGGGCCCTCTTCTTACTTCCCCTCTTCTTTTGGCAGCAACCCCCAAAGCCTGGCTTTTGTCTCTAATGCAGATAGGAATTTACAGAGTAGGAACCAAGAATATTGCTTCTAATTAAAAAAAAGAAAAAGAAAGAAACACAAGAGCAACTAAAGTCTAGGAAAGATTAAGTTACTCCATATATCACAGAGTAAAAGCTATAAAAGTAGAAGAAAGCATGTTCTATCCATGGAGAGGGAACTTACTAAGAAACTGTATCACTTGTATCCTTTAATATTTCTGAACATTCCCCACTCTCCTTTCAAACAGTTTTCTCTGTAAGATTCAGTTGAATCTCAGGACTGCACAAATAGGAAATGAACTGTCATATCGGAGTCTCAATCGTGTCATATCTCAGTCAGCACCTTGGACAAAGAAAACATGAATATAGATGTAATTTGGAAACTCACTTTCTTAAGCCAGAATATCCCAGGCCTTTCTTCTTAGTAATTATACCCCATGGTCCTGGAAGGGTAATTTCAGGTTCTCAGGTTTTGGTTTTATTTTTTCCAAGAAAATGTCACCTATAAACAATTTCTGATATACCTTAGAAATCTTTCGGAAGTATAGATCATAATTTCATTTATGATTTTTGTCCTATCCAGCAGCAGAAAACAATAAATGGACTCTAACATCATTTTGGGGGGGCATACTAAGTCACAGAGGATTTTAGTGTGCATGTAATGGTACAACGTGGAAGCAGCTTGTTCAGTCTCTTCCCTAGGGAACCGTTTCTACATATAATAGGGAACTAAGGGGTTTGTCTTTACAATCTGTCTTTAGTCCCTTATAGCTTCAATATTTTAGACAATTTTATTCTTCACTATTGGGATAGTGCATCACCCAAGGAACAGCCAAGGTTAACAACAACTTCCCATCAGCAAGATTGCAGTAGAGCAAGCCCTGGAATCACTTTCCCTGCATGAACACACTGGCTCAAAAACAATTCATGTGCAAAACTTTGTTAAAACGATCCTGAACACAGTTCAATCATGATACTAATTACGTTGAAGCTGTTAAGAAAATTCAAGATACGTCTTCCATATACCTATGGAGGTCCAAAACCATGTGACTGGGACAAAATCGTCATTTCTCAGGTTCTCCCTGGGAAGAGAAAGAGATGCACAATACATCCAAAGCTCCATCTTTTCTAGGAGCCATCCAGAAGACTGGCTTCTGTTTAGCCTGTGTCAGAAAGCAGAACAGGCACAGGATATGGCATAATCTAGCTGGATGAGAAGAGAGAGAAGAGAGACAGCAATTTATGCTAAAACTCTCTGTATCCACCCACCTCACTTTGGTTTAACAAAGCTAGAAGTAGAAAATACTTTTCCTACAGCTTCTCCTTATAAAGGCAAAGGTGCACTGTGCAGTCATTAACGCAACTTACCTAGGGGCTGCCAGAGGAATTGACTTTAATCTCCTGTGTTAAGAGTCTAATGGGATCCTGACATTCTCCTGACTCCTGGGAGCTACTAAAAACTAGGAGAGTGGATTGCACTATCACAAGATTAAGAGGTCTGCCTTTCCTAACCAGGCTTATTAATAGGGTCAGCTCCAGTACAAGGCCAGTTCATGAGAATTAAAATAGTTTGCTATTTTTGTCTGTTCTCAGACATGAATGCAGAAAGTCAAGGGAAAATTTTAAAAAGTTCAATTACATTAAAAAAAAGAAACCTTCCAAGAAAATAACATACAAAGTGGACCTAAAGAAATGGAGATATATTACTTAAGTGACAGATAATTCCTTTAACTGTCATCAAGATGAAGTCAAAAACATGATAATTGAACTGAAAAATTCAGTAAAAGATCAAAACCACAGGCTAAACAGACAAAGCAAAGGATTATAGAATTTGGAAAAAGGACAATTTAAACAATTCAGTAAATGGAATGAATAGATAAAAGAATGAAAAATAATGTCAAAAGTAAGATTTATGGAATGTATTACATCACATGACACACAGGCATTACAGGGGTCACCAAAAGAGAAAAATGTGAGTAATAGTCTAAAAGATTTCCCAAAGAAAAACTAGCTGAAAAAAATTCCCATATCTGTGCAAGGAACTGGACATCTCGAACCAGGAAACAAAATATTCCCAAAAAGATGATCCCAATGAAATCCACTACAAGGGACATTATAATAAGTTATCAGAAATCAAAGAAAGATTTTTACTGAAGTATAGTTGATTTAAAATACTATTGAAAGAGACACATGTACCCCAATGTTCATTGCAGCGCTGTTTATAATAGCCAGGACATGGAAGCAACCTAGATGTCCATCAGCAGATGATTGGATAAGAAAGCTGTGGTACATATACACAATGGAATACTACTCAGCCCTTAAAAAGAATAAATTTGACTCAGTTCTAATGAGATGGATGAAATTGGAACCGATTATACAGAGTGAAGTAAGCCAGAAAGAAAAACACCAATACAGTATACTGACACATATATATGGAATTTAGAAGACAGTAATGATGACCCTATATGTGAGACAACAAAGAGACACAGAGGTATAGAGTGGACTTTTGGACTCTGAGGGAGAGGGAAAGGGTGGGATGGTTTGGGAGAATGGCAATGAAACATGTATATTTTCTTGTAAGAAATGAAGCGCCAATCTATGTTCAATGTAGGATGCAGGATGCATGAGGCTGATGCACAGGATGATTTAAGTAGAGGAGGTGGGGGTGGGAGGTGGGAGAGGGCTTCGGCATTGGGAGACTGTGTTCACCTATGGCTGATTCGTGTCAATGTATGGCAAAACAAATACAGTATTGTAGTTAAAAAAATAAATAAATTTAATAAAAAAATAAAATAAAATACTATGTCAATTTTAGGTGTACAACATGCTACTACTACTACTAAGTTGCTTCAGTCGTGTCTGACTCTGTGCGACCCCATAGACGGCAGCCCCAGGCTCCCTCGTCCCTGGGATTCTCCAGGCAAGAACACTGAAGTGGGTTACAACATAGTGATTCAATATTTTTATAGCTTATAGTTCACTTAAAGCTATATAAAAATATTGGCTATATTCTTCATTGTATATCCTTCTTCTTTATATATTTTATATATAGATCTGTATATCTTAATGCCCTCCTCCTATATTTCCATTTACCCCTTCCCTCTCTGCATTGCTAACCACCAGTTTGGTCTCTATATCTGTGAGAATGCTTCTGTTCTGTCATATTCATTTTTTCCTTGTATTTTTTTATATTACACATATGACTAATAACATATCATACTGGTCTTTTTGTTAGTTCCCTGAATATACTATTCTCTAGGACCAGATACATGACTGCAAATGGCAAGATTTCATTCTTTTTCATGACAAATATTATATATATATATATATATATATATAATTGAGCCATTAAATGTATATGTATGATGTATCTCTATATGTATCCATCTATCTATCTATCTATCTATTTACTATCTATCTATCTATCCTATCTAATTAACTATTGATACACATTTAGGTGGCTTTCACATATTTGCTATCGAAAATAAAGCTGCTGTGAACACTGGTCACATGTATTTTTTTCACATTACTGGTTTTGTTTTCTTCAAATATATACTGATTGTTAGGTCATAAGGCAGTTTTATTTTTAGCTTTGTGATGAACCTCTGCCTTTTTCCAAGGGCTTCCCTGGTGGCTCAGAAGGTAAAGAATCTACCTATAATGCAGGAGACCTGGGTTCGATCCCTGGTTCAAGAAGATCCCCTGAAGAAGGGAATGGCTACCCACGCCAGTATTCTTGCCTGGAGAATCCCAGACACAGAGGAGCCTGGCTGGCTACAGTCCATAAGGTTGCAAAAAGTCGGACACGACTGAAGCAACTTAGCGCATAAGCATGTTAGGTCCCTATACGTTTCTGAGCATTATATTCTTTTCTGGCATTGATCCTTCTAATGCCCTTCT
This sequence comes from Nanger dama, assembly GCA_917880005.1. Classification (NCBI taxonomy): domain Eukaryota; kingdom Metazoa; phylum Chordata; class Mammalia; order Artiodactyla; family Bovidae; genus Nanger; species Nanger dama. The sequence goes on along the minus strand of CAKJTW010000484.1, from coordinate 37,350 downwards.
TTGTCTTTTACTATTGACTTTGTTGTAATGACTTCTTTGTGTGATATGGGTATTGAATTTCCCGATTTATTTTTTTCCACTTGACTTAAATATCTTTTACTGTCCCTCATTTTCGTCTGTGTGTCTCTTTAGATCTGAAGTGAATCTCTGTAGGCAGAGAAGGCTCTTTTTTGTTTCTTTGTTTTGGTTTTTGTGATCCATTTAGCCACCCTACGCCTTCCTATTAGAGCATTTAGTCTATTGACACTTATATATGTATCTACTTACTATCTTTTTCTTATTTGTTTTCTGGATGTTTTGGAGTGTCTTCTCTGCTTTTTTTCTACTGGTATCTTCCATTGTGGTTTGATTTCTGTAGTGTTATGCTTGTGCTTCTTTCTCTCTAGTTTTTATAATATCTACTGAAGGTTGTTTATTATGATTACCACCAGTTTCATATACTTTGACCTTTATCTATAGCCACTCATCTTAAATACTAGTAATTTAAGTTCAAAAAAATTCTACTATATTTACATTTTTACTTACTTCTTCCAAATTTTGTGTTTTAGATGTATTTTACATTTTCATGTTTATCCCACTTGTTGTAGTTATGACTGAATTTATAATTTTCACATTTTTATGGAGGTTGATATCTATCTACAATATTATATGTTTCAGGTATATTTATAATATTATATGTTTCAGGTATATCACAAAGTGATTCAAATTTTAAAGATTTTCTCTATATTTATTATACAACATTGGTTATTGTCCCTGTGTGTACAGGATATTCTTATAGCTTATTTACTTTATACATAGTAGCTATATCTCTTAGAGATAAGAAAGTCTTCCTCAACGATCAATGCAAAGAAATAAAGGAAAACAACAGAATGAGAAAAACCAGAGATTCCTTCAAGAAAATTAGAGATACCAAGGGAACATTTCATGCAAAAATGGGCTCAATAAAGGACAGAAATGGTATGGACTGAACAGAAGCAGAAGATATTAAGAAGAGGTGGCAAGAATACACAGAAGAACTGTACAAAAAAGAACTTCACGACCCAGATAATCATGATGGTGTGATCACTCACCTAGAGCCAGACATCCTGGAATGTGAAGTCAAGTGGGCCTCAGAAAGTATCACTATGAACAAAACTAGTGGAGGTGATGGAATTCCAGTTGAGCTATTTCAAATCCTAAGACTTGATGCTGTGAAAGTGCTACACTCAATATACCAGCAAATTTGGAAAACTCAGCAGTGGCCACAGGACTGGAAAAGGTCAGTTTTCATTCCAATCCCAAAGAAAGGCAATGCCAAAGAATGCTCAAACTATCACACAATTGCACTCATCTCACATGCTAGTAAAGAAATGCTCAAAATTCTCCAAGCCAGGCTTCAATAATATGTGAACCATGAACTTCCAGATGTTCAAGTTGGTTTTATAAAAGGCAGAGGAACCAGAGATCAAATTGTCAACACCCGCTGGATCATGCAAAAAATGAGAGAGTTCCAGAAAAACATCTATTTCTGCTTTATTATGCCAAAGCCTTTGACTGTGTGGATCACAATAAACTGTGAAAAATTCTGAAAGAGATGGGAATACCAGACCACCTGACCTGCCTCTTGAGAAACCTATATGCAGGTCAAGAAGCAACAGTTAGAACTGGACATGGAACAACAGACTGGTTCCAAATAAGAAAAGGAGTACATCAAGGCTGTATATTGTCACCCTGCTTATTTAACTTATATACAGAGTACATCATGAGAAATGCTGGACTGGAAGAAGCACAAGCTAGAATCAAGATTGCCGGGAGAAATATCAATAACCTCAGATATGCAGATGACACCACCTTTATGGCAGAAAGTGAAGAGGAACTAAAAAGCCTCTTGATGAAAGTGAAAGAGGAGAGTGACAAAGTTGGCTTAAAGCTCAACATTCAGAAAATGAAGATTATGGCGTCTGGTCCCATCACTTCATGGAAAATAGATGAGGAAACAGTGGAAACAGTGTCAGACTTTATTTTTGGGGGGCTCCAAAATCACTGCAGATGGTGAATGCAGCCATAAAATTAAAAGACATTTCCTCCTTGGAAGGAAAGTTATGACCAACCTAGAGAGCATATTACAAACCAGACACATTACTTTGCCAACAAAGGTCCATCTTTCAAGACTATGGTTCTTCCAGTGGTCATGTATGGATGTGAGACTTGGACTGTGAAGAAAGCTGAGCACCGAAGAATTGATGCTTTTGAACTTCAGTGTTGGAGAAGACTCTTGAAAGTCCCTTGGACTGCAAGAAGATACAGCCAGTCCATCCTAAAGGAGACTAGTCCTGGTTGTTCATTGGAAAGACTGATGCTGAAGCTGAAACTCCAATATTTTGGCCACCTCATGCGAGGAGCTAACTCATTGGAAAAGACCCTGATGCTGGGAGGGTTTGGGGGCAGGAGAAGAAGGGGACAACAGAGGATGAGATGGCTGGATGGCATCATGGATCAATGGACATGAGTTTGGGTAAACTCCTGGAATTGGTGATGGACAGAGAGGCCTGGCGTGCTGCAATTGATGGGGTCGCAAAGAGTCAGAGATGACTGAACGACTGAACTGAACTATATCTCTTGGTTCCCTACACTCTTCTTGCCCCTTTCTCTTCTAATTTCTCATTGATAACCATTAGTTTGTTTGCTATATCTGTGAGTCTGATTCATTTCTATATTTACTAGTTTGTTGTATTTTTTAGATTCAAATATAAATATTATAGTGTCTGTCTTTCTCAGTGACTTATTTCACTTAGTATAATATCCTCCAAGTCCATTCATTTATTGCTAATGGCAAAACTTCATTCTTTTTAATAGCTGAGCAGTATTCTATTATGTGTATTTACCACATCTTTTTGATTTGGCCCTTCATAAACATTTAGGTGTCTTCCATATCTTGGATGATTTTAGAATTTTCATTTTCAACCACTATATTAGCTTAAAGTGGTTGGTCCATAGCCTTTACTATATACTTGCCTTTACCAATAGAATTTTCCCTTCCTCTGATTTCTTATTCTTCTTGTAGTCTTTTTCAATAACGAAGACTTTTTAACATTTCTTCTATAGTTGGCTTAGTATTGATGGATGCTTTTAGTGTTTGCTGTTGGAGATGCTCTTCATTTTTACTTCAATTCTGAATGATAGTCTTGGCTTGGAAGAGTATCCTAGGCTGCAGGGTTTTGGGGTGTTTTTTTTTTGTTTTTCCCTTCAGTAGTTTAAATATTGTGCTACTCCCTTCTGCCCTGCAGAAGCCCTTCCGAAAAATCAACTTATAATAGACTTATGCGGGTTTCCTCAAATGAGATTCTTTGTTTTCCTATTGCTGACTTTAAAATTCTATTTGATCTTTAACTTTTGCCATTTTAATTATGATATGCCATAGTGTATTTTACTTTGGTTTCGTCTTGTTTGAGACTCTCCATAATTCCCAAACCTGGATAGCTGTTTCCTTCAAGTGTTTTGCCAAAATTTCATTAAATACATCTTTTACATTTTCTCTTTTTTTCCTGCTGCTTCCACTAGAACATGAATGTTAATAAGCTTGATGTTGTCACAGAGGTCCATTAAACTACTCACATATTTTTTAATTTATTATTCTTTTTGCTACTCTCATTGTGTGATTTCCATTATTCTGTCATCTATATCACTTAAGCATTCTTCTTTATCACTAAAATGCTGCTAATTCCTGATAGTGTATTTTTCACTACAGTTATTGTATAATTGAGCTATAACAGTTTTTTTTTCCAGTTCCTTGTTAAAATACTCATGGTGTTCATCTGTTATTTCCCCTGGTTTCATTAGCATTCTTATTGCTATTGCTTTGAATTCTTTATCAGGTAAATTAGTTATCTACTTTTAATTAGGGTTTTAATCAGGATTTTACTTGTCTGAAACAAATTCTTATAACTTCTGGTTCTTCTTAACTTCTGTCTGACATTAGGTAAAGCAATTGCATATTCCAGTCTTGAAAGTGGTTTCTTGCATGGGAGTGTCCCTATGAAGTCTATGTATGTCCAATGGCTTTGGTGGGAGAACTGGATCTGAAGTGAGCATGGGCCATGTCTTCTCCTGGGGTGTGATGGCAGCCTCTGCATTGGTGGGACGTAGGGCTGGAGTTGGTGGGACCAGAGCCAGGTGTGAGCAAGGGCTTCCCTGATCTCAGTGGCTTTCACCAGCTTATCAGGGGTAGGCGTGTGGCCTGAGGAGCTGGAATAAGAGCCTTGACAAAGTGGATTTCTCCTGTATGTGATGGCAATTTCTGAATTATTCTAGGCCATGATCAAGGTATCAAAGCTTGGGGTTGCTCTTCTCAGCTGGTTTTGCTTTTTCTGTAGTGTGCTAAAGGCTTCCTTGGTGGTTCAGTGGTTAAAAAAAAAAAAAAAAAATCTACCAGAGGCAGGAGACCCAGGTTTGACTCCTGGGTCAGGAAGGTCCTTTGAAGCAGGAAATGGCAACCCGCTCCAGTACTCTTGCCTGGGAAATCCCATGAACAGAGGAGCCTTGTGGGCTACAGTCCATGGGGTCACAAAAGAGTCGGACACGACTTAACAACTAAATATCAACAATGTCATCTCAGTTAGTGTCTGGATAGTGGTGAGGGGTTGGGGCCACAGCACAGAGCTGACCCTGCCCCCTCCCCAAATTGACAAGGATGTGCACTCTGGTGATGGTGTTCTCTTCCCTGGACCCAACCTCACTCCTCCTGGAGTGCCTGCAGAAACATATGAATTGACAATGGCTCAGTGTCCAAGTCACCTCCCATCCCTCCAAGTGTGCACACTTTTGTTGGCAATGGAATCCACCATCCCCTTTAGAGGGCAGCAACCACAGAAGCATGAGAGGCTGGGGCAGGAGCTCATTAGAGCTGGGTAGAGGGGATGCTGGGGTGGCCCTTGCCAGCTGGATGGAGTCCCAGGCAGTTTTCAATCTGCTGCCTCCATGCTGTGATGGAGTGAGCAGGTCTGGCACATGCCTTTCAAGAGCAGGGTCTCAGTCACTTGCAGCATTCAAGTAAATCTCCACTGGTTTTCAAGCCAGAAAGGGTGCTTATTTCCTGCTGTTAAACCCCAGGGCTGGTGTGCCTAAAATCTAGCCCCAAATCCTTGCTCCTGCAGGAGGTTTCCCCGGTCTGTGATATCCCTTCCTCTTCTCTATCCCAGGTGAGAAGTATAGGTCCCAACCATATCATTTTTCTCCCCTTCCTGGCGACTCCATATGGATCATTCTTCACAACCTTGGTTGTAGAACAGCTGTTCTGCTCTTGCCCACATGGATTTCAGCGAGAGTCTCTCCATATTGTGATGTGTTCCTGAGGAGGGGTGAGCTTAGCATTCTAGCAACCTGCCATCTAGAACTTCCTTCTTATTTTTGTAGTTTAGATTGTTATAGCCCATCTCTGTGCAGAGGATCAGATTTAGGTTAAAAATTTAAATTCTTCTCTGGTCTTTTTGAGCCTGTATCATTCCAGATACATGTATGGAGATCTTCTCATTATCTCTGTATATGCTTCTTACTTTACAAAAGTCCTAGTCTTTAATGTCTGGCTCCAAGAAGAAAAACAGGATGGGAGGGGGAAAGGGTACAGGCCTTTAAATTCCCTGGAAGTCACTTCAACTGGATCAGGAGGGGATTATAGCCAGGGTGGGGAGATGCACCAACAGTGGCTGCTCCCCCTGTGTCTACAGGTCTGGTTTAGAAGCAACAATCAGTAATCAGAGTATAGACACTGGATATTGGAGGAGAAATGTCCTACTATCTGACCTTTGGTTCCATAAGCTTTGTAGAAGCCTCTCCCAGACATGTGCATGCCTGACATCCATGGAAAATATTTACATTAACCCTTGACACATTATATTGAGGCTTTTATAGGTTGCATTTTTGCCTTTAAAAATTAAAAATGCAACATCTCTTCCAGTATACACAGTGCAAAAATATGTTTATCCACCAAGTATTTCTTTCAAGGTGTCATTAAACTGCCAGCTGCACTTTGAGGTTGAGTAATTTAAAATCTGTATGGAAGTAGCATATGAAGCTCCACCCAAAAAAAAAAAAACCTGTCAAAAATCAAATAACTTAAGCTGATAGCCTATTCAGAGAAACACTGTGAGCTCAATAATATTTTTAGGGACTTACTGAAAGGAGAGCAGAGTCATAGGTAGGGGCTTTGAAATCCATCAATTTACTCTCTAAATTCCTTCTTCCTAACTTGAATTTCAAATGTTCTTCACTATTTTATCACCTGTAGCTGCCCTCTTTCTCCCTGGTTCCAAATGTGGCTACAGCTTTTTCACCATCATTTTCCAATTCCCTACATGTACATTATAACTTTATCAAAGGTTTATACACTATGAAATACATATACAGTCCAGCATCGAAGAATACAATATCAGAAAAATATCCGTATCCTAAGCCTTATGACCACTTCCCACACAGTGACCTCTTATTTCCTGGCCATGTGTCTTGTAGAAGTCCGTCTTCATGACGTGATTCTGGACTCTTTTGTTTACCACATCCTGTTCTCTTAAAAAAAAATTTCAAACACCTGAAATTCCATTTTCTTAATTTTGGACACACACAAAACGCCCTCCTATTTGAGTCCATCATTTCGTCAGTGTGAGTGCTAAGTCATTTAGTTGTGTCTCACTTTTCGACCTTATGGATTGTAGCCTTCCAGGCACCTCTGTCCATGGGATTCTCCAGGTAAGAACACTGAAGTGGGTTGCCGTGCCCTCCTCCCTGGGATCATCCAGTCCCAGAGATCAAACCCACATCTCTCATGTCTCCTGCATTGGCAGGCAGTTTCCTCATCATAGGGCCACCTGGGAAAACCCATCTCACCAAAATGCTTTTCCAAAAATCTTCATTTTCCACCCAAAGAAAACCATGAAACGCTTTGCCTAAATAAGCAAACAAACAACAAAAAAGAAACATGCCTATTTAGTTCTTTGGCCCATTTTTTTATTGGATCATTTATTTTTCTGGAGTTGAGCTGCGTAAGTTGCTTATATATCTTTGAGATTAGTTGTTTGTCAGTTGTTTCATTTGCTATTGTTTTCTCCCATTCAGAAGGCTGTCTTTTCACCTTGCTTATAGTTTCCTTTGTTGTGCAGAAGCTTTTAATTTTAATTAGATCCCATTTGTTTATTTTTGCTTTTATTTCCAGTATACTGGGAGTTGGATCATAGAGGATCTTGCTGTGATTTATGTCGGAGAGTGTTTTGCCTATGTTTTCCTCTAGGAGTTTTATAGTTTCTGGTCTTACATTTAGATATTTAATCCATTTTGAGTTTATTTTTGTGTATGGTGTTAGAAAGGGGTCTAGTTTCATTCTTTTACAAGTGGTTGACCAGTTTTCCCAGCACCACCTGTTAAAGAGACTGTCTTTACTCCATTGTATATTCTTGCCTCCTTTGTCGAAGATAAGGTGTCCATAGGTGTGTGGGTTTATCTCAGGGCTTTCTATTTTGTTCCATTGATCTATATTTCTGTCTTTGTGCCAGTACCATACTGTCTTGATGACTGTGGCTTTGTAGTAGAGCCTGAAGTCAGGCAAGTTGATTCCTCCAGTTCCATTCTTCTTTCTCAAGATTGCTTTGGCTATTCGAGGTTTTTGTATTTCCATACAAATCTTGAGATTATTTGATCTAGTTCTGTGAAAAATACTGCTGGTTACACTGCTGGTGGGAATGCAAACTAGTCCAGCCACTATGGAAAACAGTGTGGAGATTCTTTTAAAAATTGCAAATAGAACTGCCTTATGACCCAGCAATCCCACTGCTGGGCATGCACACCGAGGAAACCAGAATTGAAAGAGACACGTGTACCCCAATGTTCACTGCAGCGCTGTTTATAATAGCCAGGACATGGAAGCAACCTAGATGTCCATCAGCAGATGAATGGATAAGAAAGCTGTGGTACATATACACAATGGAGTACTACTCAGCCCTTAAAAAGAATAAATTTGACTCAGTTGTAATGAGATGGATGAAATTGGAACCGATTATACAGAGTGAAGTAAGCCAGAAAGAAAAACACCAATACAGTATACTGACACATATATATGGAATTTAGAAGATAGTAATGATGACCCTATATGTGAGACAACAAAGAGACACAGAGATATAGAGCGGACTTTTGGACTCTGAGGGAGAGGGAAAGGGTGGGATGGTTGGGAGAATGGTTTGGGAGAATGTCATTGAAACATGTATACTTTCTTGTAAGAAACGAAGCGCCAGTCTATGTTCAATGCAGGATGCATGGGGCTGGTGCACAGGATGATTCAGGGAGATGATGTGGGGTGGGAGGTGGGAGGGGGCTTTGGCATTGGGAGATTGTGTTCACCTGTGGCTGATTCATGTCAATGTATGGCAAAAAAAAATACAGTATAGTAATTTAAAAAATAAATAAATAAAAATTTAAAAAAATAAAAATAAAAAAGAAGAAACATGCCCCATGAGAGAAATTCATACATCCCCTGGAATAAACAGTTAAGCTTCAGATTTAAAATATTTTCTCATTAATGATCATACTGAACCAAATAGAATAGAATGAAGTAGATATAAGTAGACTACACAAGTAGCAGACTTGAAATTAGAAGGCTAACAGTTTAGTCTAGATTTTTCTCTTTATTCACCTGTGGCATTTAATCATTAGCCATTCAGAGTTTCATTTTACTTTTGATGAAAAAATATATTTAGATGATCTGTCATTTACTGAGTTCATTGTACAAAGATAAAGAGAACACTCTGGCCCGAAGAAGTTTGATGTAAAATACTTACTAGATACAAAATAAATTACAGTCAAAGCCTTTATGGAAACGTAAATCTCTGACATTTAAAGGAGACATAGTCTTCCAGGTCAGAGAATGGAAAGATGGGTGTAGAAACAGAATATTTGATGCATGCTCCTGACAGCAGGTGGCAGATAAGCACAACTCCAGTGAAACAATGTCACTTTAGTCTTACCTAGCTGATTTTCATCATTGGTCTGTCATTATATCAGAGGTGTCTCAAATTTGATCATTTGGGGACCATTTTCCTTTTCAGTAAAAACTGAAAGTGTGAAATGACAATAAAAATAACAGAGATACTACATTTTAATTTAAAATTACTAGTAAGAAGGAAAACTGCAGCAGATCTCATGCAAATGATTAATGGAAAAGAGGTACCAGACAGAAAAACCAGAAATAAATTATTGAGGGAAGGCTCAACTGTTCCTTAATTCATGTTTTTAAAAAGGAGAGAAATAAGATTCTAACTATAAATATTTAAATAAACACACAGAATCTCCTTGTCCTATAACTACATGCACAGAGAGATAATGTTTCTGATCAAAACTTCACCATCCTCAGGGTTTTTCTCAGAGCAAGTTTAACATCTTTGTTCCTAAGCTGTAAATTAAGGGGTTCATCATGGGAACCACACTGGTGTAAAAGACAGAAGAGACTTCTCCCTTATTCATAGGCATAGAAGATGGCTTGAGGTAAACAAATGCACTTGATTCAAAGAACAAAGAAACAGCAAAGATGTGGGAACTGCAGGTGCTATAGGCTTTAGACCTGCCCTCTGTGGACTTGATGTGAAGGATGTTGGAGAGAATGAGGCCATAAGAGATAGGATGGTGAGACTGCACACAGTGATGATTCCTGACACGATGATAATTTCCAGCTCAAGGATTCAGGTACTTGTGCAGGAGAGCTGGAGCAGAGAGCAGGTGTCACACATATAATGGTCGATAGTGTTTGCATCACAAAAGGTCAGACTTAGCATGTATCCAGCGTGAACCATAGCACAGGAAAATGCCATCAAGTAGGAATCAAGCATAAGGCTGAAACACGCTTTAGGGAACATGGCAATGTTATATGACAGTGGGTTACAGATGGCCACATAGTTATCATAGGCCATTGATGTCAACACATAGCATTCAGAAAGACCAAAAAGTGAAGAAATAAAGCTGGGTCATGCATCCCATGTAGGAGATAATCTTCTTTGATATGGTGTTGATTAGCATTTTAGTTGTAAAAATAGAACAATAACAGAGATCTATGAAGGACAAGTTAAAGAGAAAAAGAACATAGGGATGTGCAGGTGTGAACGCAGCCCAATTAGGATGACCAAGGTCAAATTTCCCATCACAGTGACCATATACATTATTAGAAACAGGGAAAACAGGGGAGTTGAAGAACTGATTGGTCTGTTAATCCCACTAAAATGAACTGAATCATGAAAGTCATTCCCTGGAGCCATTCTTCTCTAAAGGGTTCTGTGAAAACAGGGGAGAAGGCTTGCATAGTGAAAAAGAGTATTTCTCATATCTCCTTACATGAAGTGATGTATACACTGGGATACCCCAAACTGGACCCATAGAATTTACTTACCATTACTATGGAAATGAGTGGCATAAATTTTCCTTATAAATGCTTTACAAACTAAGTAGCAAAAAGCATCAAAATTTAGCCTTTTATCCAAAAAGAGAATGGTGACTCAGGGGTAAAGAATCAGCCTGCAATGCAAGAGACACAGGAGAGGCAGGTTTGAGCCATGGGTTGGGAAGATTCCCTGTAGAAGGGAATGGCAACCCACTCCAGTATTCTTGCCTGGAGAATCCTATGGACAGAGAAGTCTGGGGGCTACAGTCCGTAAGGCTGCAAAGAGTCAGAAACCACTGAGCAGCTGAACAATGGAAAAGAAATGTGAACCAGGACAGTTTTCCTTCCCTCATCTCACCATTACTTAATTCACTTGGACCCTCTCCTCACCTTTCCTCTTCTTTTGGCAGCAACCCCCAAAGCCTGGTTTTCCCCTCTTGTGTACATAAGACTATACAGGGTAAGAACCAAGAATATTGCTTCCAATTTGTTTATTTTTTTAAAGGCAAGAGAAACTAAAGTCTAGGACAGCTTAAGCTATTCCATATCAGTTCAGTTGCTCAGTCATGTCTGACTCTTTGTGACCCCATGGACTGCAGCATGCCAAGCCTCCCTGTCCATCACCAACTCCCAGAGCCTACTCAAACTCATGTCCATCGAGTTGGTGATGCCAACCAACCATCTCATCCTCTGTCATCCCCTTCTACTCCCACCTTCAATCTTTCCCAGCATCAGGGTCTTTTCCAATGAGTCAGATCTTCACATCAGGTGTCCAAACTGTTGAAGTTTCAGCTTCAACATCAGTCCTTCCATATATCACAGAGTAAAGGCTTAAAAATAGAAGAAAGAGAGTTCCATCCATGTAGAGGGAACTCACTAAGAAACTGCATATCTTGTGCCTGTAAATGATTCTAAACATTCCCTGCTCTTTCCTCAAAAAGGTTTCTCTGCAAGATTCAGCTGAATCTCTGCGCACAAAGGTGCGTTACCTGGCAGTCTCCATCTCAAACAAGGAAAACACAAATATAAATGGAATTCAGAAACTTACCCTCTTAAGGCAGAATATCCCAGGGCTTTCTTCTTGTTTTTACTCCATGGTCCTGGAAGGGCAATTTCAGATTCTGAGGATTTGGTTCATTGATTCAAAGAAAATGAAATCTGTGGCTAATTTTTATGTGCCCTAGAATTCTTTCAGAATTAGAGATCACAGTTTTGATTATGATTTTCAATCTTATCAGGCAGCAAAAAAAAAAAAAAAAGTCACTACTATTTTCACTTTGGCCACATAGGAAGTCAGTTCAGGTTAGTTCAGTTCAGTCATTCAGTCGTGTCTGACTCCTTGCGACCCCATGGACAACAGCACGCCAGGCTTCCCTGTCCATCACCAACTCCCAGAGCTTACTCAAACTCATGTCCAACGAATTGGTGATGCCATCCAAGCAGCTCATCCTCTGTTGTCCCCTTCTCCTCCCACCTTCAATCTTTCACAGCATCACGGTCTTTGAAAATGAATCAGTTCTTTACATCAGATAGCCAAAGTATTGAAGTTTCAGCTTCAGCATCAGTCCTTCCAATGAATATTCCAGACTGATTTCCTTTAGGATGGACTGGTTGGATTTTCTTGCAGTCCAAAGGACTCTCAAGAGTCTTCTCCAACACCACAGTTCAAAAGCATCAATTCTTCTATGCTCAGTTTTCTTTAGAGTCCAGCTCTCACATCCATACATGGCTATGGGAAAAACCATAGATTTGACTAGATGAACCTCTGTTGGCAAAGTATTGTCTTTGCTTTTTAATACGCTGTCTAGGTTGTCATAGCTTTTCCCCTAAGAAGCAAATGTCTTTTGATTTCATGGCTGCAGTCACCATCTGCAATGATTTTGGAGCTCCTCAAAATAAAGTATGTCACTGTTTCCATTGTTTCCCCATCTATTTGCCATGAAGTCATGGGGCCAGATGCCATGATCTTAGTTTTCCAAATGTTGAGCTTTAAGCCAACGTTTTCACTCTCAATTTTCACTTTCAGCAGCAGGCTCTTTAGTTCTTCTTCTCTTTATGCCATAAATGTGGTGTCATTTGCATATCTGAGGTCATTGAAGTCACAGAGGATTTAATGTGAGTTTAATGATATAATATACTCCAATATAGATATGGCAACTTGTTCCATCTATTCCCCAGGGAACAGTTTCTATATGTAATAGGGAACTAAGTGGACTGTATATACAATCTGTCTTTAGTTTCTTATAGATTCAATACTTTACTCAAGTTTTCCCTTTGCTGTAGGGATTGTTCATTCTCCAAGGAACAGACAAAATTAATGACCATTTCCCATAAGCAAGATGGCAGAAGAGCAAGCCCTACAATCTCCTTCCCTGCATGGACACACTGATTCAAACAATTTATGTACAGTCCCTCTGTCAAATATCCAAAACTTAGTTAAAAGGATCCTGCACACACTTCAAGCATGACACAAGTCATGTTGAAGCTGTTAAGAAAATGCATCTTGCTGTGTACCTATAGTGATCCAAAACCATGTGATTGAGACAAAATTCCCCAGTTCCTAGATTCTCCCTGGTGAGAGAAAGAGATGCACAATATATCCAAAGCTCCAACTTTTCTAGGGGCCATCCAGAACACTGGCCTCTATATAGTCTATGTGAGAAAGGTGAAGGGACATGGGATATGGCATAAATTAGCTGCCTGAGGTGAGAGAGAAGAGAAACAGCAGTCTGAGCTGCTGCTGCTAAGTCACTTCTGTCATGTCTGACTCTGTGCAATCCCAGAGATGGCAGCCCACCAGGCTCCCCGTCCCTGGGGTTCTCCAGGCAAGTATACTGGAGTGGGCTACCATTTCCTTCTCCAATGCATGAAAGTGAAAAGTGAAATTGAAGTCGCTCAGTCATGTCCAACTCTTTGCAATCCCATGGACTTCAGCCTACCAGGCTCCTCCGCCCGTGGGATTCTGCAGGCAAGAGTACTGGAGTGGGTTACTATTGCCTTCTCCAGTTTGAGCTAAAATTCACTATAGCCTCATTGGCTTAACACAGCTAGTACAGAAAATAGTTTTCCTACAGCTTCTCTTTGATAAAGGAAAAAGTACACTGTTCAACTGATGACACAGCTGATCTGAGAGCTGCCAGAGGAAATGACTAATCTGTGTTAAGGATCTATGGGATCCTGACATTCTCCAGAGGCCTGGAGCTACTAAAACCAAAGAAGTGGGTTATACTATCACAAGATTGAGAAGGTTTGCTTTCTATAGCCAAGTCTATTGAGAGGGTCAGATCCTTTACAAGTCTCACTTCAGTTCAGTTCACTCACTCAGTCCTGTACAACTCTTTGTGACTCCATGAACTGTAACACGCCAGGCCTCCCTGTCCATCACCAACTCCTGGAATTTACCCAAACTCATATCCATTGAGTCGGTGATGCCATACAACTATCTCATCCTCTGTCGTCCCCTCTCCTCCTCCCCTCAATATTTCCCAGCATCACGGTCTTTTCAAGTGAGTCTGCTCTTCGCATCAGGTGTCCAAAGTACTGGAGTTTCAGCTTCATCATCAGTCCTTCGGATGAACACACAGGACTGATCTCCTTTAGGATGGACTGGTTGCATCTCCTTGCAGTCTAAGGGACTCTCAAGAGTCTTCTCCAATACCACAGTTCAAAAGCATCAATTCTTCAGTGTTCAGCTTTCCTTATAGTCCAGCTCTCACATCCATATATGACTAATGGAAATACCATAGCCTTTGACTAGATGGACCTTTGTTGACAAAGTAATGTCTCTGCTTTTCAATGTGCTATCTAGGTTGGTCATGACTTTCCTTCCAAGAAGGAAGCATCTTTTAATTTCATGGCTGCAATCACCTTCTGCTGTGGTTTTGGAGCCCCCAAAAATAAAGTCAGCCACTGTTTGCACTGTTTCTCCATCTATTTGCCGTGAAGTGATGGGACTGGATGCCATGATCTTAGTTTTCTGAATGTTGAGCTTTAAGCCAACTTTTTCACTCACCTCTTTCACTTTTGTCAAGAGGTTCTTTAGTTCTTCACTTCCTGCCATAAGGTTGGTGTCATCTGCATATGACACCCAGCAATCTTGATTCCAGCTTGTGCTTCTTCCAGCCCAGGGTTTCTCATGATGTACTCTACATAGAAATTAAATAAGCACGGTGACAATATACAGCCTTGACGTATTCATTTCCCTATTTGGAACCAATCTGTTGTTTCATGTGCAGTTCTAACTGTTGCTTCCTGACCTGCATATAAGTTTCTCAGAAGGCAGGTAGAGGGTCTGCTACTCCCATCTCTTTCAGAATTTTCCATAGTTTATTGTGATCCATAGTCAAAGGCTTTGGCATCGTCAATAAAGCAGAAATAGATGTTTTTCTGAAAATCTCTTGCTTTTTCGATGATCCAGTGGATGTTGGCAATTTGATCTCTTGTTCCTCTGCGTTTTCTAAAACCAGCTTGAACATCTGGAAGTTCACAGTTCACATATTGCTGAAGCTTGGCTTGGAGAATTTTAAGCATTACTTTACTAGTGTGTGAGATGAGTGCAACTGTGCAGTAGTTTGAGCATTCTTTTGCATTACCTTTCTTTGGGATTGGAATGAAAACTGACCTTTTCCTGTCCTATGGCCACTGCTGAGTTTTCCAAATTTGCTGGCATATTGAGTGCAGGACTTTCACAGCCACATAGGCATTCCATGGATCATCAAAGGAGAAAACACAAGTGATGATCTAAAAGATTTCTCAAAGAGCAACTGGCTGAAAAAAATCCTCAAGTCTGTGCAAGCAATTGGACATTCAGAACTAGAAACAAAAACATCCAAATAAAATGATCCCAAAGAAATCCACAACAAGGTAGATTACAATCAAGTTAACAGAAGTCAGAGAAAGAGCTTTTCCTTCAAGTATAGTTGATTTACAATATTGTGTTATTTTCTATATATTCAATATTTTTGTAGATTATACTTCATTTAGTTTTTTATATAAATATATTTATTTTAATTGGAGGTTAATTACTTTACAATATTGTATTGGTTTTGCCACACATCAACATGTATCCACCACAGGTATACACGTGTTCCCCATCCTGAACCCCTCTCCCTCCTCCCTCCCCATACCACCCCTCTGGGTCGTTCCAGTGCACCAGCCCCAAGCATCTAGTATCATACATTGAACCTGGACTACAGACTTGTTTCTTACATGATATTATACATGTTTCAATGCCATTCTCCCATATCATCCAACCCTCTCCCTCTCCCACAGAGCCCAAAGACTGTTCTATACATCTGTGTCTCTTGCTGTCTCACATACAGGGGTATCATTATCATCTTTCTAAATTCCATATATATGCGTTAGTACACTGTATCGGTGTTTTTCATTCTGGCTTACTTCACTCTGTATAATCGGCTCCAGTTTCATCCACCTTATTTGAACTGATTCAAATGTATTCTTTTTAATTGCTGAGTACTACTCCATTGTGTATATGTAGCACAGTTTTCTTATCCGTTCATCTGCTGATGGACATCTAGGTTGCTTTCATGTCCTGGCTATTATAAACAATGCTGCTATGAACACTGGGGTACACGTGTCTCTTTCAATTCCGATTTCCTCAGTGTGTATGCCCAGCAGTGGGATTGCTGGGTCATAAGGCAATTCTATTTTCAGTTTTTAAGGAATCTCCCCATGAACAGTATGAAAAGGCAAAATGATAGGATACTGAAAGAGGAACTCCCCAGGTCATTAGGTGCCCAATATGCTACTGGAGATCAGTGGAGAAATAACTCCAGAAAGAATGAAAGGATGTAGCCAAAGCAACAACAATACCCAGTTGTGCATCTGACCGGTGATAGAAGCAAGATCTGATGCTGAAAACAGCAATATTGCATAAGAACCTGGAATGTCAGGTCCATGAATCAAGGCAAATTGGAAGTGGTCAAACATGAGATGGCAAGAGTAAACATCGACATTCTAGGAATCAGCGAAATAAAATGGACTGGAATGGGTGAATTTAACTCAGATGACCATTATATCTACTACTGCAGGAAGGAATCCCTCAGAAGAAATGGAGTAGCCATCATGGTCAACAAAAGAATCCAAAATACAGTACTTGGATGCAATCTCAAAAACGACAGTATGATCTCTGTTTCTCTCCAAGGCAAACCATTCAACATCAGTTATCCAAGTCTATGTCCCAACCAGTAATGCTGAAGAAGCTGAAGTTGAATGGTTTTATGAAGACCTACAAGACCTTTTAGAACTAACACCTAAAAAAGATGTCCTTTTCATTATAGGGGACTGGAATGCTAAAGTAGGAAGTCAAGAAACAACTGGAGTAACCGGCAAACTTGGCCTTGGAATGTGGAATGAAGCAGGGCAAAGACTAATAGAGTTTTGCCAAGAGAACACACTGGTCATAGTAAACACCCTCTTCCAAAAACTCAAGAGAAGACTCTACACATGGACATCACCAGATGGTCAACACCAAAATCAGATTGATTATATTCTATGCAGCCAAAGATGGAGAAGCTCTATACAGTCAACAAAAACAAGACCAGGAGCTGACTGTGGCTCAGATCATGAACTCCTTATTACCAAATTCACACTTAAATTGAAGAAAGTAGGGAAAACCGCTAGACCATTCAGGTATGACCTAAATCAAATCCCTTATGATTATACAGTGGAAGTGAGAAATGGATGTAAGGGCCTAGATCTGATAGATAGAGTGCCTGATGAACTATGGAATGAGGTTCGTGACATTGTATGGGAGACAGGAATCAAGACCATCCTCATGGAAAAGAAATGCAAAAAAGCAAAATGGCTGTCTGAGGAGGCCTTACAAATAGCTGTGAAAAGAAGAGAAGTGAAAAGCAAAAGAGAAAAGGAAAGATATAAGCATCTGAATGCAGAGTTCCAAAGAATAGCAAGAAGAGATAAGAAAACCTTTGTCAGCAATCAATGTAAAGATACAGAGGAAAAGAACAGAATGGGAAAGACTAGAGATCTCTGCAAGAAAATTAGACATACCAAAGGAACATTTCATGCAAAGATGGGCTCGATAAAGAACAGAAATTGTATGGACCTAACAGAAGTAGAGGATATTAAGAAGTGGCAAGAATACACGGAAGAACTGTACAAAAAGAACTTCACGACTCAGATAATCATGTTGATGTGATCACTCATCTAGAGCCAGACATCTTGGTATGTGAAGTCAAATGGGCCTTAGAAAGCATCACTATGAACAAAGCTAGTGGAGGTGATGGAATTCCAGTTGAGCTGTTTCAAATCCTGAAAGATCATGCTGTGAAAGTGCTGCACTCAATATGCCAGCAAATTTGGAAAACTCAACAGTGGCCACAGGACTGGAAAAGGTCAGTTTTCATTCCAATTCCAAAGAAAGGCAATGCCAAAGAATGCTCAAACTACCGCACAATTGCACTCATCTCACATGCTAGTAAAGAAATGCTCAAAATTCTCCAAGCCAGGCTTCAGCAATACGTGAACCGTGAACTCCCTAATGTTTTAGCTGGTTTTAGAAAAGGCAGAGGAACAAGAGATCAAATTGCCAACACCCCTTGGATCATGGAAAAAGCAAGAGATTTCCAGATAAACATCTATTTCTGCTTTATGGATATGCCAAAGCCTTTGACTGTGTGGATCACAATAAACTGTGGGAAATTCTGAAAGATGTAGGAATACCAGACCACCTGACCTGTCTCTTGAGAAACCTGTATGCAGGTCAGGAAGCAACAGTTAGAACTGGACATGGAACAACAGACTGGTTCCAAATAGGAAAAGGAGTACATCAAGGCTGTATCCCTGCTTATTGAACATCTATGCAGAGTACATCATGAGAAACACTGGACTTGAAAAAACACAAGCTGGAATCAAGATTGCCAGGAGAAATATCAATAAACTCAGATATGCAGATGACACCACCCTTATGGCAGAAAGTGAAGAGGAACTAAAAGCCTCTTGATGAAAGTGAAAGAGGAGAGTGAAAAAGTTGGCTTAAAGCTCAACATTCAGAAACTGAAGATCATGGCATCTGGTCCCATCACTTCATGAGAAATAGATGAGGAAACAGTGGAAACAGTGTCAGACTTTATTTTTGGGAGGCTCCAAAGTCACTGCAGATGGTGACTGTAGCCATGAAATTAGAAGACGCTTACTCCTTGGAAGAAAAGTTATGACCAACCTAGATAGTATATTCAAAAGCAGAGACATTACTTTGCCAACTAAGGTCCATCTAGTCAAGGCTATGGTTTTTTCAGTGATCATGTATGGATGTGAGAGTTGGATTGTGAAGAAGGCAGAGCACTGAAGAATTGATGCTGTTGAACTGTGTTGTTGGAAAAGACTCTTGAGAGTCCCTTGGACTGCAAGGAGATCCAACCAGTCCATTCTGAAGGAGGTCAACCCGGGGATTTCTTTGGAAGGAATGATGCTGAAGCTGAAACTCCAGTACTTTGGCCACCTCATGCGAAGAGTTGACTCATTGGAAAAGACTCTGATGCTGGGAGGGATTGGGGGCAGGAGGAGAAGGGGACGACCAAGGATGAGATGGCTGGATGGCATCACGGGCTCGATGGACGTGAGTCTGAGTAAACTCCAGGAGTTGGTGATGAACAGGGAAGCCTGGCATGTGTGATTCATGGGTGGCAAAGAGTCGGATACGACTGAGTGACTGAACTGAACTGAACCACACTGTTCTCCATAGTGGCTGTACTAGTTTGCATTCCCACCAACAGTGTAAGAGGGTTCCCTTTTCTCCACACCCTCTCCAGCATTTATTGCTTGTAAACTTTTGGATCACAGCCATTCTGACTGGTGTGAAATGGTACCTCATTGTGGTTTTGATTTGCATTTCTCTGATGATTTGTGATGTTGAGCATCTTTTCATGTGTTTGTTAGCTATATGTATGCCTTCTTTTGGAAAGATCAGTTTAGTTCTTTGGTCCATATTTTGATTAGGTCGTTTATTTTTCTGGAATTCAACTGCATATGTTGCTTGTATATTTTTGAGATTAGCTGCTTGTCAGTTGCTTCATTAGCTATTATTTTCTCCCTTTCTGAAGGTTGTCTTTTCACCTTGCTTATAGTTTCCTTTGTTGTGCAGAAGATTTTAAGTTTAATTAGGTCCCATTTGTTTATTTTTGCTTTTATTTCCAATATTCTGGGAGGTGGGTCATAGAGGATCCTGCTGTGATGTATGTTGGAGAGTGTTTTGCCTATGTTCTCTTCTAGGAGTTTTATAGTTTCTGGTCTTAACGTTTAGATCTTTAATCCATTTTGAGTTTATTTTTGTGTATGGTGTTAGAAAGTGTTCCAGTTTCATTCTTTTACAAGTGGTTGACCAGTTTTCCCAGCACCACTTGTTAAAGAGATTGTTTTTAATCTATTGTATATTTTTGCCTCCTTTGTTGAAGATAAAGTGTCCATAGGTGCATGGATTTATCTCTGGGCTTTCCATTTTGTTTCATTGATCTGTATTTCTGTCTTTGTGCCAGTACCACATTGTCTTGATGACTGTGACTTTGTAGTAGAGACTGAAGTCAGGCAAGCTGATTCCTCCAGTTCCATTGTTCTTTCTCAAGATTGCTTTGGCTATTCGAGATTTTTTGTATTTCCATACACATTGTGAAATTATTTGTTCTAGCTCTGTGAAAACTACCGCTGGTAGCTTGATAGGGATTGCATTGAATCTATAGATTGCTTTGGGTAATATACTCATTTTCACTATATTGGTTCTTCCGATCCATGAACATGGTATATTTCTTCATCTATTAGTGTCCTCTTTGATTTCTTTCATCAGTGTATTATCATTTTCTATATATAGGTCTTTAGTTTCTTTAGGTAGATATATTCCTAAGTGTTTTATTCTTTTTGTTGCAATGGTGAATGGAATTGTTTCCTTAATTTCTTTTTCTACTTTCTCATTATTAGTGTATCAGAATGCAAGGGATTTCTGTGTGTTGATTTTATATCCAGCAACTTTACTATATTCATTGATTACCACTAGTAATTTTCTGGTGGAGTCTTTAGGGTTTTCTATGTAGAGGATCATATCATCTGCAAACAGTGAGAGCTTTACTTCTTCTTTTCCTATTTGAATTTCTTTTATTTATTTTTCTGCTTTGTTTGCTGTGGCTAAAACTTCCAGAAGTATGTTGAATAGTAATGTGAAAGTGGGCACCCTTGTCTTGTTCCTGACTTTAGGGGAAATGCTTTCAATTTTTCACCATTGAGGATAAGGCTTGCTGTGGGTTTGTCATATATAGATTTTATAATGTTGAGGTATGTTCCTTCTATTCCTGCTTTCTGGAGAATTTTTGTCATAAACGGATGCTGAATTTTGTCAAAGGCTTTCTCTGAATCTATTGAGATAATCATATGGTTTTTATTTTTTAATTTGTTAATGTGGTGTATTACATTGATTGATCTGTGGATATTGAAGAATCCTTGCATCCCTGGGATAAAGCCCACTTGTTCATGGTGTATGATCTTATGTGTTGTTGGATTCTGATTGCTATAATTATGTTAAGGATTTTTTCATCTATGTTCTTCAGTGATATTGGCCTGTAGTTTTCTTTTTTGTGTGTGACACCTTTGTCAGGTTTTGGTATTAGGGTGATGGTGGCCTCATAGAATGAGTCTGGAAGTTTACCTTCCTCTGCAATTTTCTGGAAGAGTTTGAGTAGGATAGGTATTAGCTCTTCTCTAAATTTTTGGTAGAATTCAGCTGTGAAGCCATCTGGACCTGGGCTTTTGTTTGCTGGAAGATTTCTGATTAAGTTTTCAATTTCCGTGCTTGTGATCGGTCTGTTAAGATTTTCTATTTATTCCTGGTTCACTTTTGGAAAGTTGTACTTTTCTAAGAATTTGTCCATTTCTTCCACGTTGTCCATTTTATTGGCATACATTTGCTGATAGTAGTCTCTTATGATCCTTTGTATTTCTGTGTTGTCTGTCATGATCTCTCCATTGTTTCTTGATGATTCTGGCTAATGGTATGTCAATTTTATTTATCCTTTCAAGAACCAAGTTTTGGCTTTGTTGATTTTTTGCTATGGTCTCTTTTGTTTCTTTTGCATTTATTTTTGCCCTAATTTTTAAGATTTCTTTCCTTCTACTAACCCTGGGGTTCTTCATTTCTTCCTTTTCTAGTTGCTTTAGGTGTAGAGTTAGGAAATGGCAACCCACTCCAGTATTCTTGCCTGGAGAATCCCATGGATGGAGGAGCTTGGTGGGTTACAGTCCACGGGTCGCAAAGAGTCAGACACGACTGAGCGACTTCACTTTCACTTTCACTTAGGTGTAGAGTTAGGTTATTTATTTGACTTTTTCTCTTGTTTCTTGAGGTATGCCTGTATTGTTATGAACTTTCCCCTTAGCACTGCTTTTACAGTGTCCCACAGGTTTTGGGTTGTTGTGATTTCATTTTCATTTTTTTGTATGCATATTTTTATTTCTTTTTTGATTTCTTCTGTTTGATTTCTTCTGTTCTTCTTTTGATTTGTTGGTTATTCAGCAGCGTGTTGTTCATCCTCCATAGGTTGGAATTTTGAATAGTTTTTCTCCTGTAATTTAGATCTAATCTTACTGTATTGTGATCAGAAAAGATGTTTGGAATGACTTCAATTTTTTTGAATTCACTAAGGCTAGATTTATGGCCCAGAATGTGATCTATCTTGGAGAAGGTTCCATGTGCCCTTGAGAAAAACATGAAATTCATTGTTTTGGGGTGAAATGTCCTATAGATATCAATTAGGTCTAACTGGTGTATTGAATCATTTAAGGTTTGTTAATTTTCTGTTTGGTTGATCTATCCATATGTGTGAGTGGGGTGTTGTCTCCCACTATTATTGTGTTATTATTAATTTCCCCTTTCATACTTGTTAGCATTTGTCTTACATATTGTGGTGCTCCTATGTTGGGTGCATATATATTTATAATTGTTATATCTTCTTCTTGGATTGATCCTTTGATCATTATGTAGTGTCCTTCTTTGTCTCTTTTCACAGCCTTTGTTTTATGGTCTATTTTATCTGATATGGTTTTTCCAGTAGTCATGTATGGATGTGAGAGTTGGACTGTGAAGAAGGCTGAGCACCAAAGAATTAATGCTTTTGAACTGTGGTGTTAGAAGAAGCTCTTGAGAGTCCCTTGGACTGCGAGGAGATCCAACCAGTCCATTTTGAAAGAGATCAACCCTGGGATTTCTTTGGAAGGAATGGTGCAAAAGCTGAAACTCCAGTACTTTGGCTACCTCACGAGAAGAGTTGACTCATTGGAAAAGGCTCTGATGCTGGGAAGGATTGGGGGCAGGAGGAGAAGGGGACGACAGAGGATGAGATGGCTGGATGGCATCACTGACTCGAGGACGTGAGTCTGAGTGAACTCCGGCAGTTGGTGCTGGACAGGGAGGCCTAGCGTGCTGCGATTCATGGGGTCACAAAGAGTCGGACATGACTGAGTGACTGAACTGAACTGAGCTCCTGCTGTCTTTTGGTCTATGTTTGCATAGAATATCTTTTACCAGTCCTTCATTTTCAGTCTGTATGTGTCCCCTGTTTTGATGTGGGTCTCGTAGACAACATATATAGGGGTCTTGTTTTTGTATCCATTCAGCCAGTCTTTGTCTTTTGGTTGGGGCATTCAACCCATTTATTTATGTTTAAGGTAATTATTGATAAGTATGATCCTGTTGCCATTTACTTTATTGTTTGGGGTTCGAGTTTATACACCCTTTTTGTGTTTCCTGTCTAGAGAATATCCTTTAGCATTTGTTGGAGAGCTGGTTTGGTGGTGCTGAATTCTCTCAGCTTCTGATTGTCTAGAAAGCTTTTGATTTCTCCTTCATATTTGAATGAGATCCTTGCTGGGTACAGTAATCTGGGCTGTAGGTTATTTTCTTTCATCACTTTAAGTATGTCTTGCCATTCCCTCCTGGCTTGAAGAGTTTCTATTGAAAGATCAGCTGTTATCCTTAGGGGAATCTCCTTGTGTGTTATTTGTTATTTTTCCCTTGCTGCTTTTAATATTTGTTCTTTGTGTTTCGCCTTTGTTAATTTGATTAATATGTGTCTTGGGGTGTTTCACCTTGGGTTTATCCTGTTTGGAACTCTCTGGGTTTCTTGGACTTGAATGTTTATTTCCTTCCCCATTTTAGGGAGTTTTCAACTATTATCTCCTCAAGTATTTTTCATGGTCTTTCTTTCTTGTCTTCCTCTTCTGGGACTCCTATGATTTGAATGTTGGGCTGTTTAACACTGTCCTGGAGGTCTCTGAGATTGTCCTCATTTCTTTTAATTCGTTTTTCCTCTCTGATTCATTTATTCCTACCATTCTATCTTCTACTTCACTAATCCTATCTTCTGCCTCTGTTATTCTACTATTTGTTGCCTCCAGAGTGCTTCTGATCTCATTTATTGCATTATTCATTATATATTGACTCTTTTTTATTTCTTCTAGGTCCTTGTTAAACCTTTCGTGCATCTTCTCAGTCCTTGTCTCCAGGCTATTTATCTGTGATTCCATTTTGAGTTCAAGATTTTGGATCATTTTCACTATCATTATTCAGAATTCTTTATCAGGTAGATTCCCTGTCTCTTCCTCTTTTGTTTGGGTTGGTGGGCATTTCTCCTGTTCCTTTACCTGCTGGATATTCCTTTGTCTCTTCATCTTATTTATATTGCTGCATTTGGGGTGTCCTTTTTGTATTCTGGCAGTTTGTGGAGTTCTCTTTACTGTGGAGTTTCCTCATTGTGGGTGAGGTTGTACAGGTGGCTTGTCAAGATTTCTTGGTTAGGGAAGCTTGTGTCGGTGTTCTGGTGGGTGTAGCTGGATTTCTTCTGTCTGGAGTGCAATGAAGTGTCCAGTAATGAGTTATGAGATGTCTATGGTTTTGGAGTAACTTTGGGCAGCCTGTATATTGGATTCAGGGCTGTGTTCCTGTGTTGCTGGAGAATTTGCATGGTATGTCTTGCTCTGGAACTTGTTGGCCCTTAGGTGGTGCTTGGTTTCAGTGTAGATATGGAGGAGTTTGACGAACTCCTGTCAATTAATGTTTCCTGGAGTCAGGAGCTCTCTGGTGTTCTAAGGGTTTGGAATTAAGCCTCCTGCTTCTAGTTTTCAGTCTTATTTTTACAGTAGTCTCAAGACTTCTCCTTCTATACAGCACCATTGATAAAACATCTAGGTTAAAGATGAAAAGTTTCTCTGCAGTGAGGGACACCAAGAGAGGTTCGCAGAGTTACATGGAGAAGAGAAGAGGGAGGAGGGAGTTAGAGATGACCCAAAAGAGATGAGGTGGAATCAACAGAGGAGAGAGCAAGCTAGCCAGTAATGACTTTCTTATGTGCACTCCACAATTGGACTGCTCAGAGTTGTTCAGAGAGTTGTACAGAGCAGAGAAGAGGGAGGAAGGAGACAGAGGTGGCCAGGAGGATAAAAGGGGGGAATGAAAAGTAGAGAGACGGATCCAGCCAGTAATCAGTTCCCTAAGTGTTCTCCACCGTCTGGAACACACAGAAATTCACAGAGTTGGGTAGCGAAGAGAGGGGTTAGTGAGGAGACACAGGTGACCTGGTGGATAAAAAGGAGAGTCCAAAGGGGGAGAGAGCAGTCAAGCCAGTAATATCGCTCCCAAGTAAAAATGGGTACTGAAGGTTGGGTTCTTAAAGGTACAAAATTGATAACAAATACCAAAAAGCAAAAATTAAAAATCTAGAGTAGATTTTGGAATTTCAAAAATATAATATTAAAGAAAAGAAGAAAAAAGTCACAAAAATTACTTAAAACTATATATATATATATATATATATAAGAAGTTTGCTTTTAAAAAATGGGGCCTTTTTTTTGTAAAGTAATAAGCTATAAAAGTGAAAATTAAAGGAGTTATAGAGGACATAAAATTTAAAAAAATTTTTTTTAAAAGAATGATCATAAAAATAGTAAAAATATATCTAGGACTTTCTCTGGTGTTGTGGGTATTGTAGGGTCAGTTCATTTTTGGATAGTTCCTTGGTCTGGCTTAGATTTCCCAAGATCTATAGGCCCCTTCCTATGTAGTTGGTACTAACGACAGGGTTTTAATCTATTGCACCTGTCACTTCCAAGGCAGTTCCCTCTGTTTTAGCTTCTGTTTGCTGGTCTCTTCAGTGTCTGATTTCTGCTCTGACACAAAGGGGGCAGTGGTGGACACTCTTTTAGGCTCACTTGTTCAGTCGTGCTGTGGGGAGGGAGGGACGCTGCAAACAAATAACACCGGTGTGTGCTCGCAGCGCCCGCAGCCACACTGGGCCTGCCCCCACTCATGGCGCGTGTGCCCTCCCCTGCCCACACTGCTCAGGCTCTAGGTTGCTCTGCCGGGAACCGTCCAAGGCCGGCCCTGGGCTACATGCACCTCCCAGGTCTAAGCCGCTCAGGTTCAGGTACTCGGATAGTCCTCAGAGGCGCAGACTCCGTTGGGCTTGCATTTTGTGCCCTTCCCAGGTCCAAGCAGCTCAGGTGATGGGGTGTTTGGCAAGCATGGTCACTGCAACTTACCGCCTCCCCTGTCCCTATCACTCGGTTTTCTGGGTGTACAACTGGCACACCTTCTCAGCTGGATGTTGACCATCCAGAACCCCAAGAAGTCTCAGTTAGCAAAGAAGCCTGCTTACAGTTTTGTAGATAATGTCTCTCTGGGGCTGCGACTGCCCCCTTCCGGCTCTGGCTGCCTGTCACCGGAGGGGGGATGGTCTGCAGCCAGCTATCTCTGTTTAGTCCTTTGTTCTGTGCTTGGGCCTGGTGGTGTCTTAGTTTAGGGCTGGCTTTTCATGTGGTAGTTATCCCACAGTCTGGTTTGCTAGCCCCAGTTAGCTCGCTCAGATTGGGCTCAGGGCATTCAGACCAGATCCTTACTCTAAGCAATGCAGCCCGCGCCACTCTGCCCAGCCCCCCGCTCGCTAGTGGTGGGTGCAGGTGTCTGCGCTGCTTCTCTGCTGTGGGAGTTACCATTGGGCACTGAACCTGTGGGTTTTAATTATTTATTTACTTTCCCTCCCTGTTATGTTGCCCTCTGTGCTTCCAAGGCTCGCCACTGACTCAGCAGTGAGAGTGTTTCCTGGTGTTTGGAAACTTCTCTCTTTTTAAGATTCCCTTCCCGGGATGGAGCTCCGGTCCCTACCTCTTTTGTCTCTTTTTTGTCTTTTGTATTTTTCCTACCTCCTTTGGAAGACAATGGGCTGGTTTTCTGGGTGCCTGATGTCTTCTGCCAGCATTCAGAAGTTGTTTTGTGGAATTTACTCAGCGTTTAAATGTTCTTTTGATGAATTTGTGGGAGAGAAAATGGTCTCCTCTTCCTATTCCTCTGCCATCTTAGGACTGCCCCCCCCATTTAAATCTTTATGAAAATATTGACTATATTCTCCATCTATATAATATACCTTTGTTGTTTATGTATTTTATACATACTGTTCTGTATCTTTTAATCCCCTACTCCTATATTTCCCTTCCCTTTCCTCACTGTATCTGTGAAAATGTTTCTATTCTGTAATATACATTTTTATATTTCACATATAACTGATAACATACAGGATTGATCTTTGCATTATTTCACTGAACATACTATTCTCTATGATTAACTACATAATTGCAAACAGCAGAATTTCATTCTTTTTCATGACGTATATAAAACTCAGCCATTAACTGCATATGTGTATGTATAATTAATATGTTAATGGACACTTAGGTGACTGCCACATCTATGCTATTAAAAATAATGCTGCTATGAACACTGGTTTCATGTACTTTTTCATATTATTGTCTTTGTTTTCTTCAGATATATACCAATTGTTGGATCATATATAAGTTTTATTTTTAGTTTTTTGAAGAACCGCTGTAATTTTTTCCATAGTGGTTTGCATTCCCAGAATTGTATTAAGGTTTTCTTTTCTCCACATCCTTGCTAATTTTTGTTATTTGTGTTATTATTCATGATAGCCATTTTAACAAGTGTGAGGTGATAATCTTTTTATTATTTTGACTTACATTTCTCTGTAGCTCAGCTGGTAAAGAATCTGCCTGTAATGCAGGAGACCCCAGTTCAATTTTTGGTTGGGAAGATTCCCTGGAGAAGGGGATAGTCTACCCATTCCAGTATTCTTGGGCTTCTCTGGTGGCTCAGATGTTGAAGAATCCACCTACAATGTGAGAGACCTGGGTTTGATCTCTGGGTTAGGAAGATCCCCTGGAGGAGGTCATGGCAACCCACTCTAGTATTCTTGCCAGGAAAATCCCCATGGACAGAGGAGCCTGGTGGGCTATAGTCCATGGGTCTCAAAGAGTCAAACGTGACTGAGCAAATAAGCACAGCACAGCATTCCACTGTGCACATATACCACATCTTTTTATAAACTCAGTTCTTGATGGCCACTTTGGTTGCTTTGATTTATTAGCATAATCTCACATTTTTCATTTTTAACCATTCTACTAGCTTATTTAAATGGTTTATCAACAGCATTTACCATATATTTGTCTTTACCAGTGGAATTTTCTCTTCCTATATTTCCTAATATTCTTTTAGTCTTTTCTTTTTCAATAAAGTCTTTCTTTTTCAATAAAGAAGACATTTTAACATTTCTTATATGGTTGGTTTAGTACTTATATGGTTGGTTTAGTACAAAACGCTTCTAGGTTTTGCTTGTTGGAGATGCTTTTATTTCTTCTTCAATGCTGAATGATAGCTTGGCTTGGAAGAGTATCTTAGGCTATAGCATTTTACTTTCAGCACTTTAAATATATTATGCTACTTCCTCTGGCCTGCAAAGTTTTTTCAGAATAATCATCTTATAATATATTTATGTGGATTCCCTCATAAGAAATTCCTTATTTTTCTATTGCTACCTTTATTATTCTACTGTGATCTTAAATTTTGCCATTTTAAATATGATATGTATTGGCTTGGCTCTCTTTGGGTTCATCTTATTTGAGACTCTCTGTACTTCCCAAATCTAGATATCTGTTTCCTTCTTCAGGTTCAGCAAGTGTTTAGCCATAATTTCATAAAATGCTTTGTTGTTGTTGTTGTTGTTAACACTTTCTTGCTCTCTTCTGCTGCTGGGTCCACTAGAATACAAATGTTAGTCAACTTGATGTTGTCACAGAGCTCCCTTAAACTACTCATATTTTTAAATTTTATTTGCATTTTTTGTTGTTGTTTTAACTGAGCTATTTCCATTATTCTCTCTTTCATATCCACTTAGGCATTATCCTTTATCACTAGTCTGCTGCTAATTCTCCTCCAGTGTATTTTTCATTTTGGTTATTATTTATAGTTCCTTATTAAAATTTCCGTGGTGTTCATCTATTCCTTTCTGCACTTTATTTAGATATCTCATTATGATTGCTTTGAACTCTATCAGATAAACTATTTGTTTCCTTTCCGTTAGAGATTTATTAGGTTTTTGCTGTTGTTCTTTTGTTTGAAACAAACTCTTCTAACATCTCATTTTGCTTAATTTTCTCTGTCTCTATGACATTAGGTAAAGCAATTACCTATCCCAGGCTTGAAGGTGGTTTCTTGTGTGGGAATGTCCCTATGCAGTCTGTGAATGTCCAACGGCTTTGCTGGGAAAACTGGATCTGAAGTGAGCATGGACTGTGTCTTCTCCTGGAGTATGAGGTCAGCCACTCCACTGGTGGGATGTAGGATGGAGTTGGTGGGACAAGAGCCAGAGCCGGGATGACCAACGGCTTCTCCAGTTTTCAATGGCTGTCACTACCCTATCAGGTCCAGAGCTGTAGCCTAAGAAGGTGGTGCAAAAGCCTTGAGAAACTGGGTTTCTCCTGAATTTGATGGCAGTATTTTGGGACAGGACCAAGGCCTGAGAGCTTGGGCCTATATTTCTGTGCTGGTTTTTCCCCAGTGTGCATACTTTGGTTAGCAACTTTTTTCCCCAGTGTAGTTAGTGACTCGTTAGTGACTTTTTCCACTTTTTCCCGTGTGCTCGCCTTGGGTAGTGACTTGTTAGTCACTTTTTCCACCACTGTTTCTCCTTTGTGCTTGCCTTGATTTGTGACTGAGTACTGGTGGAGGGGTTGGGGCCACAACACAGAACTGAACCTGCCCTCTCCCAAAATAGAAAAGGATGTGCACTCTGGTGATAGTGTTCTCTTCCCTGGACCTAACTTCATCCTCCTGGTGTGCCTGCAGAAACATATGAGTTGACAGTGGCTCAGTTGCAGGCTCAGTGTCCAAGTCACCTCCCATGCCTCCAAGTGTGCACACTTTTGTTAGCAATGGTATCCTCCTCTTTAGTGAGCAGCAACCGCAGGAGCATGAGAGGCTGGGGCAGGAGCTCATTAGGGCTGGGGAAGAGGAGATGCCGGGGTGGCCCTTTCCATCTGGATGGAGTCCCAGGCAGTTTTCAATCTGCTGCCTCCACGCTGTGACTGGGAGTGAGCAGGTCTGGCACAAGTTCTTCAACAGCAGGGTCTCAGTCACTTGCAATACTTAGGTGAATCTGCACTGGTTTTCAAGCCATAAAGGGGGCTTATTTCCTCTTATTAAATGCTAGGGCAGGTGTGCCTAAACTCTGGCTCCAAATCCTTGCTCCTCCAGGAGTATTTTGCAGCTTGTGATATTCCATTCCTCTTTTCTGTCCCAGGTGAGAAGTATAGGTCCCAACCATATCGTTTCTCTCCCCTTTCTGGCAGACTCCATATGGATTATTCTTTATAACCTTGGTTGTAGAACAAGTTCTTGCCCAGGTGTATTTCAACAAAAGTTTCTCTATATGTAGTGGTAATGAGTGAGCTTGCCGCTGCTGCTAAGTTGCTTCAGTTGTGTCCAACTCTGTGCAACCCCATAAACGGCAGCCCACCAGGCTCCCACGTCCCTGGGATTCTCCAGGCAAGAATACTGGAGTGGGTTGCCATTTCCTTCGCCAATGCATGAAAGTGAAAAGGGAAAGTGAAGTCGCTGAGTCATGTCCGGCTCCTAGCGACCCCATGGACTGCAGCCTACCAGGCTCCTCCATCCATGAGATTTTCCAAGCAAGAATACTGGAGTGGGTTGTCATTGCCTTCTCTGAAGGGTAAGCTTAGCACCCTACGAACCTACCATCTAGAACTCCCTCATTTTTGTAGTTTAGATTGTTATAGGCAATCTCTATGCAGAGGATCAGGCTCAGGAGAAATTTTAAATTATTTTCTGGTCTTTTTGAGCATGAATCATTCCAAGTACATGCATGGGGAATTTCTCATTATGTCTATATGGGCTTCTTGCTTTTTAAAAGTCCTATCTTTATTGTCTGGCTCATGAAAGACCAAAAGAGAAAATAATGATGGCAGGGCAAAGTGTGCTGGCCTTTAAATTCCCTGAAAGTCACTTCAGCTGGATTTGGAGCAGCTTGTAGCCACAGTGGAGAGGTGCACCAACAGCGGTATGTATATATACATATACACTTTTTTTTCTGTAATGATTTCTTAGAATAGTTTGCTGTTGCCAAGCCAGGACAAAATGACTTAGAGATGGTTCCTTAGAAGAAGTGACCTCAGGGACTAGAGACGATGTGTGAAAGAGAGGAAATGAAACACTGCAGAACTGACCTTCAGGAACAGCTGGAGGTGGCCCTGCATGTGGTGGAAAAGGATCTGGGGAGACGGGGATGTGGGGCTGAAAGTTTCTTGGGCCGAGGAGCAGAGAGGGCCTCTCAGAGCAACCTTCTCCTGAGATGGGAGGACAAGGCACAGTCCTCACGGAGGTCTGGCCCAAGGACTCTGCTAGGGACTGTCTCTCTAGAGCCACTTCATGAACAGTCTTAACAGTTCTGTTATATCTGAAAAGTTACTTTCTTCTCTCTGAATGCTTCCTAAATATTAAGTAAAAATGTGCTCTTTTAATAGCATTTACATGCAGTTAGTCTTCCTGGACTTTTATAAGGGTGAACATGGGTCAAGATAGCTTTTTCCACTTCATCAGTCTACAGTTCTCTGTTATGTTGATAAGGTGTTCAATAATGTGAACTCTTCACTTTGTGCCATCTCCTGCTTCTCTTTCCATTTCTTTCCCTGAGACATTCTTTTTCTCTGCTCCCACTGCCTCAGTCTTTCTCCCTACAAATTTTATTCCCAGCATTTTTTTCTCAGTGCAGAGCTTGGCCCTGGAAGAGAATTTTAGCTGATTATATCTGAGACTTGCAGGAACCAGATGGTACCAGTCACTTCACATGTTGTGGACTCCTGGCATATTTCAGTCTCCACTCAGCCTACTCAAGTACATCAGTTCTTCTTAAAGTGACCTGCCAACATTTCAACATATTTCTATTGATAACTTTTGGGCTTCTAAAATTGATCAGATATCCTGTTTCTTCCTTTTGCTTCATCTTAAACAGTTTCTGATGGGGCTTCCAAGGTGGCTCAGTGATTAAGGAATCTGCCGGCCAGTGCAAGGAGATGCAGGAGATCTCGGTTTGATCCCTTGGTTGGGAAGATCCTCTGGAGGAGGAAATGGCAACCCACTTCAGTATTCCTGCCTGGAAAATCCCATGGACAGAGGAGCCAGGAAAGATACAGCCCTTAGAATCATAGAGAGTTAAACATGACTGAGTGACTGAGCACAGGCACACAAACAGATTCTGCTACCCCCACGGAACTTAGATATCCCTGATTAATCTCCACTAGTTCATATTTTGGGGCTTTCAACCAGTTTTGTTGTAGAAAGTGTTCAGGAGTTTTGATTTCTTTTTTTTTTTTTTTTTTTTAGTCAGTTTATTTGGCTGTGCTGGGTCTTCATTGCTGCAGGCTTTTCTCTAGTTGCAGTGAGAGGGGCTCTTCTCTAGTTGCTGTGTGAGGGTTTCTCATTGTGGTGGCTTTTCTTGTTGCTGACCGTGGCTGAAGGGCATGTGGGCTTCAGCACTTGTGGTTCCCAGGCAATAGAGTACAGGCTCAGTGGCTGTGGGTCAGGGGCTTAGCTGCTCTTGGACACATGAGACCCTCCCGGATGAGGATCGAATATGTGTCTCCCACGCTGGCGGGCAGAGTCTTTACCACGGAGGCACCAAGGAAGCCCAGGAGTTTTGATTTTGGATCCTAGTTTTTATTCTGTTTTATTTAGAAGGTTGGAGATAGTGTTAAAGATACATTGTTCAGTTCAGTTCAGTTCAGTAGCTCAGCCATGTCCAACTCTTTGCCACCCCATGAATCCCAGCATGCCAGGCCTCCCTGTCCATCACTAACTCCTGGAGTTCACTCAGACTCGTGTCCATTGAGTCAGTGATGCCATCCAGCCATCTCATCCTCAGTCATCCCCTTCTCCTCCTGCCCCCAGTCCCTCCCAGCATCAGAGTCTTTTCCAATAAGTCAACTCTTTGCATGAGATGGCCAAAGTACTGGAGTTTCAGCTTTAGCATCATTCCTTCCAAACAAATCCCAGGGCTGATCTCCTTCAGAATGGACTGGTTGGATCTCCTTGCAGTCCAAGGGACTCTCAAGAGTCTTTTCCAACACCACAGTTCAACAGTGTCAATTCTTCAGTGCTCTGCCTTCTTCACAATCCAACTCTCACATCCATACATGATCACTGAAAAACCATAGCCTTGACTAGATGGACCTTAGTTGGCATAGTAATGTCTCTGTTTTTGAATATACTATCTAGGTTGGTCATAACTTTTCTTCCAAGGAGCAAGTGTCTTTTAATTTCATGGCTGCAGTCACCATCTGCAGTGATTTGGAGCCCAAGAAAATACTCCATCACTGTTTCCATATTTTCCCCAACTATCTGCCATGAAGTAATGGGACACCATGGTCTTTGTTTTCTGAATGTTGAGTTTCAAGCCAGCTTTTCACTCTCCTCTTTCACTTTCATCAAGAAGCTCTTTAGTTCTTCCTCACTTTCTGCCATAAGGATGTTGTCACCTGCATATCTGAGGTTATTGATATTTCTCCCAGCAATTTTGATGCCAGCTTGTGCTTCATCCAACCCAGCATTTCACATGATGTACCCTGCATATAAGTTAAATAAACAGAGTGGCAACATAGAGCCTTTACATAATCCTTTCCCAATTTGGAACTAGTCCATTGCTGTATGTCCAGTTCTAACTGTTGCTTCTTGACCTACATACACATTTCTCAGGAGGCAGGCAAAGTGGTCTGGTATTCTCATCTCTTTAAGAATTTTCCACATTTTTTTTGTGTGTGATCCACAGTCAAACGTTTTAGCATAGTCAATGAAGTAGAACTAATATTATTCTTTAAAATAATAGATTAATATAGAATAATTAATATTAATATTAATATTTAGAATATTAATCTAAAATAATAGATTAATAATAGATTAATATTCTCAAACAACTGATTCCACATTAAAACAAAATGAAAACACTGCAAGACAATTCACAATACTGACTGATGTAAAATTAAATATAGACATTCCTTGACATCTCTCAAGCTCACAGAGTGTAAGTTTGGAAGCCAAAATTTTGCCTTAACTTTTCAATCAAGAAACTTTTCAGTCAGTAACATGATCATTTTATTGAGTTTCAGAATGTATATCTAGAACATTTACTTTGTGGGTGGTCTTGCATAATAAACTTACAATGAAGCAAGTAGATTTATTTTTGTATTTGATAAGTTTTGTGGCACAGCACCTCGTCATGGCTCTGTGGCATGCCGGTGGGCAGGGCTAGACAAAAGAGGGAAGTGAGAGTAGCAGCCATATTGCAGCATGCACACGCCTTCTGTGATTATTCACTCAGGCACTGCACTAAGCTAAGGCTATCATGAAGGAAGTTTGCATGCAAGAATCTTACCCTGAGTTTAAACTAGAGAGCTTACACTAATTCATCTTCTCACTGTTGCTTGAAGGGCAGACTTTTAATAAACACACACTTACAGGCCCCGTGTCGTCCTCTACATCAAGCTCTGGGCTAGTCCCATCTTCAAGCTCTTCCTCTGAGGTGATCCAGGGCACCAATGTCTCCATAAGAGGAAACATTATACTTGAGTCTGGTGATCTCATTTTTGTCATTATTTTGTAATACAGAAACATAGAGAAATAAAGTCACTATCATGCCAGCATTCCTAAATAGACTTCATGACTATGTCAAATCATACTATTGTAGTAATTATTATATATTGGGCATATTTCACTTAGGAAAGGAAAGTGGTAAGGAAATTGGTTAAGACTTGGAATATAAATCCCTTGGGGTTGATGTTAACAAGAACCTGCCCCAGCAAAGAATGGCTGTGCTTTTCAACTTACTGTCATTTTAAAAAGCTTGTTCATAAGCACTTAGGAGCATCAGCCACTTGAAATGTACACAAACGGTATATGTGTCTTAAAAGATCTAAAGACAGGGTCAAGATTCCCAATCCTTTCAAAAAGTCTGCATTCTCAAACTGATTGTTCAGTGGCAAATATGTCAGAGAAGAAAGGTAGGGATATGTGTGACTTCTTCAAAATATCTTTTGGCTTAATTTTTTCAAAGTGGTCACTGTTGTTTCTGTTTTGTTTGAGAGTAACCTATTCATGAAACTGACCCAAAGCAGTGTCTAAGCTGGGGCCTTTCTCTACTGTCTCATGAGCTGTGTGAGGAGCACCAGGCAGAGAATTTCCTGGCCTGTTGTTGCTGGGGGCACTGAGGGGCTTGATCTCTGTGAGGATAAGGGGCAGAGAAACTTCCATTCCACATAGTGACCACAGGTATTCTTACGTTGAAGTGCTTTTACAATTCAAAATTCAATGAATCAATACAATAAAGCTCTTATTCCATGACAGAACATATTTAATAAAACCTCAGAAAATAAATTTCCAAGTTTTTCAAGACATTTGCTAAACTCTATAGAGATGAAAGAATCTTTCCAACTTGTTTGGTAAATTAAAAATAAAAATTAATGACATTCAGAGAGTCACAGGTTGGGTTTGTTGTACAATCAGTGACTCTTGAGGAGAGAATGTTGGCAGATATGTTTATGAAGATAAGCCAATTTGTTAAAGCAGTCTTGTCTTGTTTTAGGAAATCTAATCATCCATATTAACCCCATTGGAAGACTGGTGAAACGTAATCACTTGAATAAATGGGTGGGTTCAGAGACACAATATAAGGAGACTCCAGGAGGCAAAGTCAGTCTTTTCCAGAACTGAGAGGAAGTGTTTTGGAGTTCACCTGCACTTTGAGACTTCTGAAAGCCACTCTTGGAACTCTTGACCCCTGAGCCAACTTCATATTATTTTCCAGGGTAGACTGTTTCTACAACTCCTTAGGTGAGTACACAATTCACCACAGAGCAGCTTCTGTGACTCCTCTGGGGGAAAAGAAGCTAAATTTCCTAATTTTAATTTATCAGTAAAATGAGATTTTTTTCAGCATAACAGCTCTGTTTACCAACTTAGTGAAATGATCCTATGCTGGTTTTGTTAGCTTGTCTTGACATGCACTGTGAAATGACTAGGGGATTCATTTTACTTCTGTGATTGTGTTTCTTTCTTAGTTGTCCCCAGGCATTTTAAGGACTCAGAAAGTGGCTGACTGATATGTTCTGTGTTTGATGTAGCTTTTAAAATATTTTTAAGACTATTTGATTCACTATGTAGTACCTATCATCACTTACCTGAAAAGTGGAAGGTGTCTGTATATACCAGAGAGATAATACTCTACACTAGAGCTAGATAATGCACACAATGAGTTGCTGAAAGTATTGCTAAAGTGAGGTAACTATCATCCCTCCCAAAATATACATTTTTGACTGAAATCTTAAAGAAGCTAGGGAATGATTGAGCAGTCAGAAAAGTGACACTGCTGAGCATACAGAGATACAAGAAACTTAAGATGCTTCTATGCTTAACAAGTACAGGTAAAAGGACCTAATTTTTTACAATGTAAAATTTAAATCACATGATTTTTTTTTTGATGATGACTTGCTATAACATGTAAAATGCATCAAATGAGTATGTATAGAAAGAAAAATTCAACCACTTAGTATATTCATGTAAATCAACTCTGGATGGAATAAGTTACAATTTGCCAACATTTAATTTCCTCTTTATTGACTCTGAATGTACTCAAAGTGCTTTAAAAAGAAAATATTTTTGGAAAAAATGCAGATTGAGATAAAAGGACATCTAAAGAAAATGCATGATAATTACATGAAATAATAAAAATACAAGCTTAATCAACTATGTCCCACCAAATCAATGATTGGCATAGAGAATCATGACTGTTTGCAGAAATTAGGACCCACCATGTAGAGCTGTCAATTAGGTCAAGCTCCTGAAGTCATGCTCTCTGGAGGAAACAAGACCTCTTCAAAACTGAGCTTCTCCAGTATGTAGAGGGGAAAGAGGTCAGAAGATAGTGTTGGTTAGGACACTGAGAAAATTTTCTGCATCTCTTGAAAGCTCTCTTTGTGTTTCTGTTTTCCATTTGTATCCAATGAAAAATCCAGATTCTTCTGCTCCTAAAGCAGTGTATTATTTAGTTACAACCCAAGTCTAATTTTGTTTGTTCCTTTTTGGCTTGGGGGAAAGAGGAATAAACTCCTGATGTTCTTCCCTCAGGAAAATGGACTCAGAAATCCCAGAAGCCTTCCAGAAGGAGCTCACCTGCCTCATCTGCCTGAATTTCCTTCTAGACCCAGTCACCATATCCTGTGGGCACAGTTTCTGTAGGTCCTGTCTTTGTCTTTTCTGGGAACAAGCCGAGGTCCCTGCCAGTTGTCCAGTGTGCAGACAACGATCAGAACAGACAAACCTCAAAACCAATTTTCTTCTGAAGAATCTGGTGTCCGTTGTCAGAAAAGCTAGTCTCAGGCAATTCCTGAAGTGTGAGGAACACCTGTGTGGGACCCACAAGCAGACAAAGATGATCTTCTGTGAAGCCAACAAGAGCTTGCTCTGTTTGGTCTGCTCTCAAAGTCAGGAGCACAAGATTCACAGACATTGTCCTGCTGAAGAGGCTGCTGAGGAATCCTGGGTG